>JABFQA010003116.1:0-10197 GCA_022817065.1 Probaryconus sp. ZL-2020
TTTATTCTGTTGTGTGCCAACGATGTGCCAATATTTAGCCATTATTAAACCAGTATTGATTCTATACTGGTTAACAACTGGGCCGTAGTCCGATCGGCGTTATCATCCCAGCGCTGGCTCAGTACTGAAATTGTACCGTCTGCCATTACTGGCAATTCAGGCACCAGTACAGAGCCAGTGTTGGCCCGTGTTGCAATTTCCACTTGGGACTTAATCTGGTAACACTTCTCGAAACAGGTTGAAACTCTGGACTGTAATCTTAATACTTGTTTCGAGTTTAGTAAGATTCGAACCTGGATATCCTCAAATCTGGTTGAGATTCATGGGAAAGAGTAAATACTTTCAGTAACAAAATAACTCTGTTTAATTTTATAAATTTTTCACGTTAAAAGATCAGCTGATTGAATGGATGTAACTGAAATGAAATATTGAAAAGTTCGTGTCCATTTGATTCGATGAAATTGAAATCATTCTAAAATTCTCATTTGGTGTTGTCGCATATTATCATACTCCTATCGACGCCGAGTTCACGCAGACAAGCGTTTTTGCATTAAATTCTCTAGATACCATTAATCTTTTTCATTATTGATTTTCGATAAACCATTTACGAGACTGTGAACTTTTTAATCGTCATTGTTAAAAGGTAATGCAAGTGTAACGTTTTTACATGATATTTTCGGAGTTATATAGCTTTCATTTCCATTTTACATAAAAATCTTCGAAACGTTTTTAGGAATATCTATCACGGCTTTACATTCGGATCACAAAATAAAATAAACATTTTCCTCATAATAAACATACAAGAGGGATCAAATATGCAAGAATATAAAAAACACATCCGTACTTATTGCACATACGCTCAAAATAGAGTGAGAGTTACTTCATTGAATTACATTCCATAAATAAAAATGTTTCCAAAGACCAATAAAAGCGACAATGCAATGCAATGTTGTAAGTAAAAAAAACTGCACGTGTTGAATTTTTAGGAAAAAGAAACAAAAAAATAAAAACACCGACGAACGTGTTTAAATGTGAACTATTTTTCCAACATTTACAACTAACGTGTTGTTGTTCTAAACTAATTTGACGAACATGTGTGTGCTTGACAGATGTCAATGTACAGAGCAAGTGGACAAAATAACAGTTAGATTTAACGTAAGCCATTTGAAATATGAAACAACACATTATCATCAACAGAATATTGTCACGTGCAATGACGATTTGGTATCTGAGGTTTGGACGTTGAAATAATTAATTATGGGGTTATGAGTGGCTGCGTAAGTATCTCGCGTTCGAACAAATGAGCGGATGTTTGGTAACGTTGTTTTCGTTGTTATCTGTTCAATCGAGTGAATTGAGAGTTGGGTGGTGTCGATAGAAGGTGGTGTTTCATCTGCACAGTGGTTGGAGGAGCGTAATATTGCATGGTCGAAGTCTGAGGAAACTGAGAAGTGGAAAGCCATGAATCCCACGGGAACGTCTCAATTGCTTCGGCTGCAATTATTCGTCTGAGCGAAGCCACTATCTTCGTTAATGTGCTGGACTCCAAACTCAAACCGAACCCCAGCTAACTAGAGACCAGTATCGACGTCCTATTGAGAAATTCCGTTAGTTACAATGCAACATGGAAATGAAGCTGTATTCAAAATATATCCGGACCTGTTGTTTTGCTTGTTATGCGATGTAAGTTTTGCTCATGCATGAATCTTTTACGAGCAAGTTATAAGCCGTGCTTTCAATCAATACCTGCGTTCAATCGGGCATTTGTTTTTACGAGATATTCACAGCGACGTCGCTCGAGCTCCAACTAAATATAGATGAATGTTTTGTCGCCATAGTGGAATACAGTAATTTGCTTACATTTTACTGTTTTACGCACGTCAAGTTTCAAACGTTGATATTTAATGAACTTTGATGATCTTCTTTTAATATTTATTAAAGAGATCTTTTATACCGTGTGATTTTTGAAAATTAACTTTCAAACTGTAACAATTTGTTGATAATCAACGCTTTAAAACTTCGTACATTTTTTTTTTGGTTTCGAAATAAAACGGAGGATTAATAATCCTAATGAATCTAACTTGTCAGAGAATTCACAAAGTTTTCGCAATGAAGATAGACAAAACATTCTTCAAGTTAGGTGTATACATATCTCAGCATTTGTTCCGGAAGAACTCGAGATATAATGAGCACGATATCACCTGCTTCTCTAAAATAAAAGTTTTAGAATTTCATAAGGAAACAAGATTCGAATGTCAGTTCTTTGTAACTCGAGTTTTTAAAAGTCATTTGAAGGTTTCCAAAAGGTTAAGTTCTACTGTTCCACGGTGAACAAAATGGGACATCGAATACCTTGAAATACAATACCTATGATTGTACATTTCTTTTGTTAACTAATTGATTTTTAGGGAATATACAATCTATGAGCATCATATAGTTACGCTATTTCAAAGCTCACATGTTCTATTCCCTATGAAAAAGTTAAGAAAAGTTTATTAAATATACCACATGAAGTATGTTTAAAATTGCAAGGAGTTGTGTACAATATCTACAATTGTTCTGCACGACTGTTTCTTAGCTTATAGGTTCGACGAACGGTCAATGCGATCGTCTTCATAATTCATTCAAGACCCTTGTAGTCAAGAAGGTATATAACCGTCGTTAAAACTGAAATGAGTCTTAATGAAACGAGTCACTTGAAGTTGAAATACAATTTTACAAACGTATGTAAAATGTTGTCTTTGAAATAAATGTAGTGTAAATGTATAAAGTTTACAACAAATATTGAAGTGATCTCGACTGTAAGCTAAATAAGTTTTTTTTTTTTTTTAAATATCGCATCGAATCTCGCTTTACCAATTCACGTGATCAAAGGTAGACATTCTATTTATAATTTGCTCAAAGGCTTAAATTTATCATTTATTACATAAATTATATGCATGTCATACATTCCGTTCTGAATTACATTTGTCTGTAATGAATATGCATTAAATTGTACAAAGTGAATATGCGATTGGTATCAATTTCACGCGCATGTTTTCATTGGGAAAATATTATTGCAGGCTTTCGTTAATTTAAATATGATAACTGAAAGAAACGCAGCAGCTCGCATAGGGGATAATTTTCAAACATTTCGCAGGTGCATAATATCTGATTTATGCAAATACGAAGAGGAGCATTAATGTACTGTCGCGAAATCGTCGTATTAAATTATTATTAATGTAATTAGTCTTTAGATTTTTTTAACAGATCAAAAGAAATGAATTGAAAGAAAATCATAAACACTTTTTACAATATCTCTTTCAAACGTCATATACAACTGAATCGCCAAACAATTCATTACAAATTAACTTTAACGAATTCAGGCACATTTTTCCTGCTGATATTGAAGATCTATACATCTATAAACTTGAGAGTTATCTCTTCATTAGCATTGCTCCAGATGCAAAAGAGAAATTCATGACATACTAAACGTGCCATTCGCACAGATAACCCCTCTATAATCCCAGTAACAGAAGACAAATTAGCGCCGGAAACAAAAGGGCTTCGTCAAAAGAGACGTGCGAGATTCTTTTTTTTTTTATTATTTTCGAAACTGCTTTCGATCTGGTAAAGTCTTTTCATGGGGTGTTTTCTTGTTGCATCCGCAATTTCATCCTGAGTCTCTTCAACTATTTACTGGGCTTCTTCGTAGGATAGTTGTGTTCGAGCTGCTTTCAATCTGCTTGACTCTCGATCTTCGAGCTTTAGCCCAGCGCGCATTGCATTCGAATGCTCGAGGTCGAGGGGGGTTGAGGGGGTACGAAGTGCCACGATGACGGTGGCCTTGGTAAATGGAGAACACATTCGATTCGACGCTTCGTTCCCGCAGTGCTTTCACGTCGAAGTAAGATGGGAAGAGAAAAGTCGAGGTCTATGAGAAGAGAATGTCTGATGGTATGATCAAGCCCAGTCGACAACGCATTTCTATGTGTTAATGCAAACATTTCTGTGCACGAGTGGACCTACGTGATGGACCTATTGTGCTACGACGAAGGTTAAACACGCGCACAATTCCCCAACACAAATTTCACGTTAATTTAATGCCAACAACATTTTCGAACAACATCTTTTCCATCGAATTTGTGTTAAGTTGTAATTTTTTGAGTGCAGTTTATTTAGAAAATTTACATCAATGGCATTCGTTGGTTCATTAAACACTGTGTACTTTTAATGGAATTATTTAAAAGAGGAGAAATTTTGTTTTTAATTCAAAATATTATTACAGAGGCAAATAACAAAACAGATTTATTCGCGGAGATAGGATTTTTTGTAAATGAAAAACATTTACAAATGTTCAATAATAAATGCAGGATACTTAATTTATTAGTGCATTCGAGCGCACGTAACCACAAATAGCAGAGAGGCAACAATATCATAAATTATGGACAAAATGTCGAATAATTTTGTGTTTATTAAGTACTTTATCAAAATACTTGATGTATCGGTTTGCTCATTATCAACACTTAATTTCCATCGAAAACTTTTCATTGCTCCTCAAGCCGTGTTTTATATTGTTTACATTTACAAATATACATTAAATTATTGGGTAATTCTATGAAACATTAACTCGATAATGAATATGTTCGTTAAGCGCAAACATTTGTTTCGTTATCGGAAAAAGGTAAATAAATGTTAATAAACAACAGTCACGAAAATAATTCCATAATTTTACGAGGCACGACTTGGCTCCTGTCGTGTGATTCCGAAAATCGGAAACTACACGATCGAATTGCCTTTTTATAAATTCCGTCGTAAAATGACGTAATAAAAGAACATGTCCGTCATTAAAAAGTGAAACCAACCTTTATATGACCTTTAACAGTACCATCTAGAGTGAAACCAATATAGCTACAGTGTAGCTGTGAAGTGCGCGAATAAGTCGCAAAAGTACCATAAAACGAGTGATTTACAAAGCTTTGTGTATAAAAAGCTCCAGACCTATTAATTAAACGAAATTGTTCTTCGTTCTGACTAAAAGTTCCAACAGTTGTAAAACGAATTTCTCTTCCAAACCGTGCCATTTTGGAGCATTTAGTATAATTCTTCAGCGAGGCTATCGATATAAAATGAGGGTGAGAGGGAGGGAAAGAGAGAGAGAGAGAGAGAGAAATGTACAAATAGAAGAGACAAAAAAATGTTGAAAGTGCTTCGAAAAATATAAACACTCGGGCTGCGATTACATGCCATTTGCTCTCGACTGAGGGGAATTGATTTTGAGTGTTTTTACAAAACCATGTATTCATTTGGGACTTTGTCCCACAAAATAAATATCGACTATGAATCCAAAATTGAGAACATTCATATTCATGAGCGAAGGCTTTACAAAATACTTCAAAATGAGCAGTTGTTTCGACGTACAAATAGAGTTTTTTTCTTTTTTTTTTTTTTTTTTTTTTTTTTTTTCATTTGCATTTGCACACAAATGACGCGAAAGGTTGTTTTGAGCGCTGGGCCTCTGGCAAAGCCACGTGTCAAGCGCACGCGAATAATGCAAATCTTTTTATTCGAATTTCCGACAAGACAAGTCACGACAAAAGTCGAGCCGTTTTTCAACGTGAAACGTGATTTTTCGACGACAAATAACGAACAACGTTTTTACCCGTTGATTTAACTTTCGGTTAACGAACATGACAAGAACGTAAGTTTTGAAAATATCAAAATCGTTCGGTTCGCCCGTACCCTCGGTAATTTGTCTCTCTGTATATTCTACGCCAGCAGATACATCGTGAATAATAAACAATGGCGACTGCGGCATCTGCGAAAATTGTCTAGTTCGTTCTTTGACAAAATGTGTTTCTTGTATCAAATATTTGAAAATAAAATAAATAATAAAACAAAAAAAAATTTATTATATTATTTGTGGAACACAAATTCCACAAATCAATTGCGTAAATAGTAATAAAAGGTGATAAAGAACGTTGTGCGAACTCGTATAAAATTTATTTTTCCGACAGATGGTAGGAAATGACACTTGATATTGTTCGTTCAAAGTAATCTTCAATCATTATTCTAGGTTTTTCTATGGATCGTACGAAAGCAAAGAAAGAGTAATTGGTATTGCTGGCGGAAATTGATGCCACAATAATGAAATTGATGACATGCAGCCAGTGAAAGGTAGCGGACTCAACGAAGTCAGGCTGAAACATTTTTGATGAAACAGGAAATAGATAGGAAGAAGAGGACTCGAAGCCTCTCAAAGAGGCGTCGAGGAAAGGCAGTGAATTCACAAGAAACGTTCTATTTAAAAGTTTGTATCGAAGGAAAGGAAGAAGTTGGGTGAAGGTTAGGTACAGAGAGTCGGCTCTGCTAAATTGACCGTGATGGCCTCGCGTAAGAAATGGGAAGCAGGGGGAGTCATTAATTTAGCGTCGTTGTTGCAAGATAAAATGAGGAATAAGGTGAAATTCCCGAAGAGGATTACTTATTCCACGATTCTTCGCAAAAGCTCCTCAAAGGAGACTGTCAGGAGCAGAATATTTTCTAATAATTAAAATGCCATGACCCTAAATTTACAAATGAATTGCGTTAGATTGAAAGCAAATCTTTCCACGGCAGCTTTTTTTATATATATATATACATCAGAAAAAAACGTTTATGATATAAAAAAAATTTGTTAATTTATAGTCAGTTTTTTTTGTCCTTTGCTATATATATTTTAAATTTACCGTTGCACGTTGATAAATATTTGTCTTTGAAACGAATCCGTGCTGTATAAAAAAGTTGAAAGTAAATATGCAGAAAAAACGTGTTTTGATAAAAGTACAAAAAAGTGCTCGTCTAATTTTTGTATTATTATTTCATTGGAAATTAATGAAAACTACATGGTTCATGAATAAATTTTTCGATACGCTCGCTAAATATAATCCCGAATATTTTGCATGTAATAATTTCGAAATGCAAAGGCTGCGAATATTACACGTATTTTGATTTGTTGTGACTATTTAACAAGTGAACGTACAGACAACAAATAACGTTTCCCAATAGAGATATTTTGTTTCACTGCAGTTCAATATCTATTCGACTATTTGTAATACATACGTTTGATTTCATAAACTCAAAAAGCGAATAACGTATGTTTACAATGTTTTTATTTTCATGCAAAAAGCGCTCAGTGCTTTTATTCGTCAATAACGTTGTCGTCAGTCGACGAGTAATTCACGTTTTTACAATTGCGACGTTATAATCATAAATGATGAAACTCCGAAATTATATGTCTCATTCTTTGTCGTTCCGCTGATTTGTTAGTTCTGCAGTTCTGATTTCAGGTAAAAACGCCTTTTAAATCTTTCGTCCCGATACTTTTCCTCATTTTCCTTCGAGTACAAAATGAGGTTTGCAGTATACTAAAATTAAATTTAAAGTTCCACTAGCTCTTTTAGACACAATATTGTTTCCCGTCTCTATTTTCCTGTTTTCTTTTTTTTTTTTTTTTTTATTTCTCCCTCTCCATTCATGTAGTTGCTCTGGGCGTATGAAAGAACCGCGACCGGGTTAAACCGCGGTGTAACGAGAAACGCAACGTTCATTTAGCTTGTTTGTTCTTGCGAGTCCCCCTAGGGTTGACCATCGATGTTGTGACTTAATTATACACTATTCAGAATCGCATCTCTTACACAACCGTCGATATATACATCCCAGCGGCAGAACCTGGTGGGAGGCACTATATAGGTCCAAGGGTCAGCGTAGAAAATTCGCTCCTTGATAAGTTAAACACGAATAGTGTAAATAATTCCGATCCTCTTCAATGCTCCCAAAAGAGCCAGATAAGGTTACCATTTGAACAATGATCTTCAATTTAGTTACTTTTCAAAGTATCCCGAATAATACGTATCAAGTTTCAACGAATTTATGAGGGGTTAACATGATTTGTTAGAATCATTAATTTTCTTGGCTATTCCAAGGGGAAGAATAATGATATCGCTCGGTTTAAGTTGTATACAATACACTGGCGAAGCCATATTTCTTTGAGTGGAAATATATATCATTGATGATTATTACATTAATTAACACATTTTCTCTACAATCCTGTCGACAATATAAGGAGAAGCATCGAAAAAACAGAACGTTATAACACTATCTTTTAGTGTTTACGTTTTTTTTTGAATAGATAAGGCGTTCACAGATGTTGGTTAAAATTTCTAACAGAAAATATAACTTTTTATTATATCTAAATTGTATAAATAGCCGTTCGACAGATTTTCAACGATATCCTGTTCGACAATAGATTTTCATGTTTAATTGGAAATAAAGTATTCATTGATGTACATAAAAAAAAAGTGAACCGGGGTTATTTTAAAATGCAAGAGGGCATATATGTAAGTGAGTTGAAAATAAAATTAGAAGACGTGTCGCGTATTTATAATGCCGTTGGAAATCAATGGCGCGTCTCACAATCTTAGGAAAAAATATCTTTGTAACAGTAGCGGAGGTATCTTTAGTTGGGGAAAAAGTTTTTCTCTTTCTATGACACTTTTTCTGCAGACATTGTTCCCTTACCAGTCCAGAAGAGGTCTCGTCAATTAGCTAATTCTTTTTGCGACGAGTCCTTCTATGGAATTACGGAGTTCTTTTAATACCTTTTAACCTTTTCAACCTGAACAATACAAACCCACTACTAACGGTGCAGTGAATAGAAACAGAGAAACGCACGCGTACTCAAACCTTTCTACATAGCTGCGCATCCGCCAACACACTAATACAATTGCAGAGGAAAACAATGCCCTTGAGCTTCCTTTGACATGTTTCTATTTGAAAACCGAAACAACGAACACGTGCTTGGAAGGAGAAAATAAAAATTCTGAGTTAACAAGATGAAAAGCTTTTTCGTATAACAAAATAATCCACGAATTCATTTGATAAGGCGTTACAACCGACGACAAATTATTTACAAATTAATCTATTTCAAAATACGCGGTCAATTATTTTTGTAACTAATCCTGACACATGTATCAGTGTAGTGTCGTTAGTCTGACCATTCACTGGCTCATACCACTGAATGATTGAACGCTGATATTTATGTCCGTGATAAAGTTCAAAATTCAGTAGTACAAGTCAATAAATAATCCACCGTTCGTATTTTTGTGACTTTTAATTGAAGTTTAGGAACAACGTTAGTTAAAGTTGTATGCCACTGATTTCAATGTTTATAAAATTCTTATAGATTTGTATTAGTATCGAGTGCCTGGCTGTTGATTGATATATACTACTGCTCAATGATTAAATATCGGTATTAACATTTGTCTCTGATCAATTTGAAAATTCAGTGGTGCGAGTCAATCAATAAATGATCTTCCATTTTTGAGTTTTGTAACTTTAATTAATTGAATGAAAAGGAAAAAAAAAAAAATAGAGTTAACGTTAGGTGTAATCCATATATAATAGCTGACTGTATGATTGGTGCAATAATGGTAGGAATTATGAAAGTTTTCTCAACTTTCAGACATTCTTGGCAGCAATCACACATGCCCTGATTTATTTCTTGATGTTTGAATATGACGATAGCATTAATCAGCTCCGACTGTGTCCCACTGGCGTGGCCCACAAACATGAAATATCAATATCTCATAGCGCTTGCCATAACGCTTGTATCGGTAATGAATGTTTCGATGCAATTTCAAGTTCGCGTATAAACATATATTATTTCTCCCGACGCTTCGTCGGCGCTGAAGATTCTATTCGCATTAACAAATAAATAAATCATCCAGGGCATGATTTATGCGGCTGAAAGTTTCATCGGCGGCCTCGCACTAACCAATCACGAGTCGTTTTATTCAAATGCGCACATCACGTTGCAATAACGCGAGACTAATTACTCAATTTTCTCTTACGAATGTGCGTCGCAAAATTATTTTTCCATCGCCTTTGGTTTTGTTGCAAAACACGTTAATTAGTACATTATTTAGTCGGAAGGATCTTATATAATATTAATTTGCAGTAGTGATTATTATTATTGTGACGATATAAACTTGATAATGATCTCTGGCTAAGAGCAAATTCAAATGGTAGAAAGTTCCCTTGGTACAATCAGCTTACGTTGGAGAATTCTCAAGGAAATGATTATATCTCATTCATTTCGATCGCGAGCGACGTAAACATAATTTCTGAGATGGAATAATTGATTAGTTGCTTGAAAAGGCATTTCTCAATACATATATA
>JABFQA010003117.1:0-10197 GCA_022817065.1 Probaryconus sp. ZL-2020
CAGTTAGGCTACGTTATTAGTAGAGTAGAGTTGAAGGTGTACGCACGAGAGTTAATTATAATAAATACTTATTGAATACAGATCACAGTTATTATTTTTATTCCCTCAAAACCCACCTTTGCTAAAAGGTTATGGGCTCGGCACGTTCCCTGTGCTAACTCGTGGTGTCTTTTTGTTGAGTGATTTGGGAGAATTAGAAACCGAAAAATAAACGACAAAAAAAAGAGACGCAGTGGAAAATTCTAGAACGAGCGCTGCAGCATCGGAAAATTCCCACGCTGGTATGAGTAAAGAGTGTTTATTAGATCCATTATGTTAAATGAAATTTAAATAAAGAAAGAGTGTTTAATTAAAATTAAATGTAGATTCAGTGCTCGGGTTCTTAGAAAACGTTTCTTTTCGACGAGAGAATTCATGAGCGATTTGTCGGCGCCTTGTGCGCTATGGAAAATGGCAGCGCGAGGCATCGTGCGTGTTCAGACATGTTGAGACTCGTTTGTCGGTCAAAGAGAGTTGAGTGTACAATAAAGGAAACGAGTGATCAGTAACTTTTTTTTTGATTTTTGAGTTTGATGAAAGGTTAAATTTTAATTCTAAAATTTTGAAATATATATTGGAAATTTCAGTTTTTAGTATAACTATACAAATACAAACTAAGAAAGTTAACCTTGAGAGTTTTTCTTTTCAATTGTTCAATTAAATACTTTTTTTCTCTAATGTTTCGATTTGTTTCTTAAAATAATACGAGTGATAAATAACGATGGTAAAAATAAAGAAACAATAAAGAAAATGTATACGAGAGTGTAAAGTCAGAATTTTAATTCTAAATCATTTTATTCTTACGATAATAATACTATTTTGTGTCCTTTTTCAGGTGACTTTGAGAGTGTTTACGTTTTATTGTGTGGATATTTTGTAGATTTATTTCTCAATAAATGTATTTGATTTAAATAGGTCTTGAACGAGACTCTAAAGATTACGAGTGAATTTGAGGACAAATAGAAACAGAATGGAGACGTCTAAGGAGATAGAAAATACACCCATTTTGACGAGAGTATCCAAACGATTTTTAGGCGCTTTTGGACTTTCAGATCAAGAGGAATTTGAGTTAAAATTAGAGAAAGATTCTTGCACTTTTATTTTAAGCAACAATGCCATGGTAAAACTATGTACGTACAATTTTTGTTTTTGAAACGTTTCATTGCGATGTTTGATGTGCTTTTGTTAAATGAAAAATTTGAATAGTGTACACATATGCATATGTAAATTTTTGACGAGAGATTATTGGTACCACGATGTTCTATTTACAGGAATTCATTTAAATTTCTTTCAGATAATTAAACGTAGATCTTTGCAGTCTTTTCGACTGCTTATCATGATATAAAAATTTAAAGTACTTTAAGATAAATTTTATTCATAGGTTAGCTACCTATTAACCCGTCGTTAAACAAATTGCCACAATCAGACTATGGGACCCTGCATGTAACGAGAGACACTAACGAGAGTTAAATTTCAACTTGATTTAATTGACATTTAAATTCACACATAACTTGTTGTTGGGTTACTTCTTTCGGAGGGCAGTTGTGTTCACTGTTCAAAGATTGAGGTGACTAGGATCATTTTTGGAACGTGTTGTGTTCGCACGTGGATAACTTGGTTCGGCTTCGGGCCTTTCTTGCGTGTGTTCCGCTTGAGAGGCTTGGAGACGATCTTGACTCACTGAAAATAAACGCATATCAGACATTGGGGAGAGATTTTCTTTTCCCACGATGATATAACGAGAGCTTCATTTGAAATTTGTAAACAATCTTTTTAGCACGAGAGTCAATACCAGACGAGTGGGACGAGCTTCTTAAAGAATTAAAATCAGGAGTCAAGACATGCCAACAGGCAAGCGACGAGGGTGGCAAGGGTAATAAACCCGAACTCGACGAGGAAGAAATCCTTGCAAAAGAGAATCCTGAAGTCGAGGAATCGAAGGCGACAAAAATGATCTCGGATAGCGATGAAGAACGACTTCTCGCTAACCCTGAAGAAGGGGTTCCGAAAACGAGTGTAGCTAATAAGGATCAGAGTGCCCTTGATTTACCAGGTTCATCAGGTGAGAACTTTTTCCTCTTCTTTTCATAGGCCAGGAGAGTTACAAGCTGTGTTCATGTTCTTTGTGATATCATAAACGAGAGTACGAGAGACGAGAGAGGAAATTTCCGAATATCCAACGAGAGTTATTATGCTTAGGTGTGAAAGCAGATTTGCAGGCTTCCGACTACGAGAGATCCAAGGAACAGCAACTGAACCAGTACGAGAGTAAACAACAGGAAGAGAAGAAACAAGTTGAAGAGAGTGAACAACTACAGGAGAGCGTACACCAAAACGAGAGTCAACCTAGCAGCGAGAGTAAACGATCAGCAAATGGAATTCATGAGTTGACTGAGACTATCAAACTGCTCATAAAGGTGTCATTAGACACGCAAAAACAAGTACAGTTGACACTTAAGTCAGTTTTAAATCTGCAACAGGCAGAAACGGCGAAAAATACAAACGAAGCGCAAGTAAGATCAATTGTTGATTTTCCGAAAAATAATGGACCCTTAATGTCGTCACCCCGTTCGTCCACAAACCTCGTATATATTGACAAAAAATTATTAGAAAATCATGAAAGAAAAATAGTAAATGATAAAAGGCCAAACGCAAACGAGAGAAATACTGTCGACGATGTAAAAATTGATAGTGTAGTTCAAAATATCGATAGCGTTAAATCAAAGGTTTGTGCATGTGAAGTTGAGAAAGAGAATATAAGAAAACAAATGAAAGACGTTATTAAAGTAGAATACGTGGGACGAGATAGTGTAAAACGAGATTACAAATTAACGACTAAAATTAAATATGAACATTTTTATGAACTTTTTACTTCCGAATTAAGAACTTTAGACTTATTATACGTAGTAGACGAGAGTATACCGCGACCAAAAGATATTAATGATTCTATCGCTGAGAAACACAGATACAGAGTTCGGGACATTCTAATTAATAGAGTTGATCCGGTCTATCATTCTAAAATATTGTCAATTAAAGACCCAAACAGAATTCTAGAATTAATTAAAGAATTTAAACGGTGCGAAACAAATGTAACTAGCGGAATGGTTAGAAAACAGCTTTACGCGATGACATATAACCCTTCCCGAGAAACTGCTCTGCAGTACTGGGACAAGTTCGAAGAACTTATTCGTAATCACGACATGATACAAGGGGAAGAACCCCTTTCGGAAAAAGAAAAACGCGATGCTTTCTTTAATTCTATTTGTGCTAACTTGCCTGAAGTAAAATCCGTAGAGTTCATTTCTAAAAATCAAACTGGTAAAGGTTTGTCTTACGATGCATTAAAATCTTTTGTAATACAGGCCGAAGCAGATAAGAAATTATCGAATTTGACAACCACGATGACCAAATCGAGTGCTGCAGGTACATCTGCTTCGTTAGCCAAAGTAACCCCAAACGTCCGATGTTACGAGTGCGGAGATGCAGGGCATGTGAGTGGGGAGTGTCCACACAGAGGATAAAACTTAAAGAAATGTTACGAGTGTCGGAAATTTGTAACCCATGTAGCTGCAGAATGTCCCCAACGAGCGTCGAGACAATACAACAGAAAGAACAATTTCAGAGGATATAAGAAAGGTAACTTTTCCAACTTCTACAAAAACAAACCGGAAGAATACGAGAGAAGATTGAATCATAAAAGTAGGGGTTCCTTCAGAACAAAAAGGGGTGTACTTCGTAACGTAGGGCCTCCAAACTTAAAACGAGTGTTTCCAAACGGTAAAAATAATTCGGGAAAATCACACAATTGTCAAAACTCTTACAAACGACTTAAAACAACTCATAATTCTAATAAAAACGAGAGACAAACGCGAACAGGTGTCACAGACAAACCACAAGTTCACTTCACGGAAAAAGAAAACTTAGATACAGGTAATCACTCTTCAAATAACTTTAAGGGAAAAGAGAGTAGCTTCGACTTAAACACATTAAATCATTTGAATAACGAGCGAAGCAAGCTGTTTCTTGACCCTTTATTAAACACGTATCCAAATATGTCAAATAAAATAAATAAATACTTATCGTTTATCGCGGATTCGGGTGCAACCGAACATCTTATCAATACCAAAGATGTGCTATTCGATTACGAGAGTACTCAAAATAACGTAATTAAATGTGCAAATACTGATGTTAGTGCGGATTTGCCAGCGAGAGGTAAAGGTAAATTGAAAGTATTAAATCAAAAAGGGAACGAGTGTCTATTTGAGCTAGATAGAGTAATTTATTCAGAAGTGTTGTCCGAGAATCTGCTCTCTCTGAGACGTTTCGTGGACAAGGGCTTCAACGTAATTTTAGATAACGAAAAATTAAAAATAATAAAACCAAATTGTAACCAGATTGTCGCCATAGGAAAATATGAGAAACCATATTGGATTATAGAATTTAGAGTGAAAGGGAAATCCGAAAATGAAATTTTGGTAGCTTACGATGTAGGGACTTTTAGATCTGATAGAGACATTAGACAAGTCGATTTAAATATTCCTGGTCTAGAATCTGAAATGGATAAAGAGAGTAATCTGTTAGGTAAAACGATGATGAATCCGGAAAATCGTGACCTTGACTCGGTAAAATCAAACGGTGAAAATAATTCCAAACTCGAGGAAAATACGGGAAAAAGTAATTTAGAAAAGGAAAAAATTCAGTGAAAAGAATGTTTCGGACGCGAGTGAGAAATCCGTAACGAGTGATACTAAAACAAGTTCCTTGAATATTGATTCTATTTTGTCTAGATTCGATACGAGCATTAGTGATAGAAAGGTGGCTAATTTGGATGAGTTGTCGGATGTAGAGATTGCAGATGAAGAACTTAATATAACAGTAGATCACAATAAACCAAAGAGACTAGATTCGGTGATGTTGTGGCATGTCAGACTTGGCCATGCGTCAATAGATTATCTAAAACAATTTCAAAAATTAAACAAAACCAACAAAGAGCTAAATAAAATTGATTTTAATAATTATGAATTAAATTGCGAAGTATGTTTGGTCAGTAAACTCAGAAAGTTGCTGTATAAAACCGACAGAACACGAGCGTTAAAACCATTGGAGGTCTTACATTCAGATGTCATGGGTAAGATCTCACCGGCCACTCATCCACATGGCTACAGGTACATTTCCGTTTTTGTTGACGAATACTCGAGGTTGGCCTTGGCCTATCCTATGAGGACTAAAGACGAAACGGGCCATTGTTTAGAACAATTTGTTAAGAGTGCGAGAAATCTCCTAGGCTACGACGCTAAAGTTTGCTACTTGCGTAGTGATCAAGGTACTGAGTACATGGGAGGCTATACGAGAGAATATTTGGAACGAGAGAAAATTGAATACCAAACAGCCTGCCCAGATACTCCGCAACACAACGGAATAGCCGAAAGGTTTAATCAAACCATCCAAGGCAAGGTACGAGCGCTTTTATTTGACTCCAGACTTCCTTTAACTATGTGGGACCTTGCACTGGGTGCAGCCGTACATGTGTAAAATAGGACACCTCACAAGTCCATTAATTTCGAAATACCCTTGTCTAGGTTCGCGCCAAATCATAGTTATGACATTAAATGGTTAAAAAGGTTCGGTAGCTTAGCTTATTGGAGTGTGACGCGAAAGCCGGATTCCAAATTTTCAGCGAGAGCAGTACGAGGGATAGTCGTGGGCTATAAACATTCGGGTTATTTATTTTTAAATCCAGAAACAGGTAAATTCTTTGAATCGCGGAACGTTAGATTTAACGAGAGTATGGTTTACGGTGATAAATTTAGTAAAGACGCAATTAAATCGTGGCCGACCACGACAGAACAAATTAGCTTGGAGAGCTGGTTTAACGATTTCGACGAGAGTACAAACGGAGAAAGTAATTTAAAATCAAATATTAATGATGAAATCGGGCCGCGAGAAACAAAGAAAAGAGGGAGACCTCGAAAGAGATGTTTAGAATAGGAGGGAGAGTCTGAAATAAAAAGGAAATCAAAAACCGGAATAAAAGATACACCAAATCGTTACGAGACGCGAAGTAAAAATATAAAAGACACGAGCTTTGCAAAATATATTAATTTATCGACAGTAACAGAGAATTATGAATTTTCTCAGTTAGAAGAAGAACCATTTGACATTGTTAATAAAGACGAAGACGAACTTCTACAGACTTTCTTTGCGGATCTGAACGGTGATCCACAAAATTTTAGACAGGCTATTGAATCCCAAACTAAAAACGAGTGGCTGACGGCTATTGAAGACGAACTTAACTCAATGACAGAAAATCACGTGTGGACAATCGTTGACAGACCGAGTTATGACAAAAAGGGAAAACGACCTAACATTTTAGATACCAAATGGGTTTTTAAACGTAAAGTAGAAAACGGTGGAGAATTACGGTTTAAAGCCAGATTAGTCATTCGGGGTTTTAAAGATAAAAATTCTTACGATCTTAAGGAAACTTATGCTCCGGTCTCTAGATTAGCCTTGGTTCGCGCGGTGTTGGCCACTGTAAACTATTATGACTTATATGCTTATCAGTTAGACGTTAAAACGGCCTTTTTGAACGGGACCATTGACGATGATATTTATTTGGAAATTTCGGAGGGAGTGAAAATGAGTGCAAACATGAAAATTAATAAAGTAGGGAAGTTACAAATAGCTATGTACGGACTGAAAATCAGTCCAAAACGCTGGAACGAGAGATTTACCCGTGTAGCAAATTCAATTGGTTTGACAAACAATAATGATGATCCATGTCTTTTCACGATGCGCGAGGGAGATAATATAGTAATACTATTAATTTACGTGGATGATATTCTTTTAGCTGGGAACGATGATAACAAATTAAATGAAATAAAATCAAAATTAATGGGAGTTTTTAAAATGACAGATTTGGGAGAGCCAAAGCGATTTCTAGGGATACAGATAAATAGAAATAGGAAAACGAGAGTACCCTAGTAGAAAAATAAATTGCCCAAATTGGACCCAAAAAGGACCTGCCCATTATGTAATGGTGTGCCCACACAGGCCCTACCTTGGAAATTTTACCTTTGATGGTCCAATGCAGGCCCTCTCAGGGGAAGAATGCCTAGGTAGGGCCTGTGTGGGCGCACCATTACATAATGGGAAGGTCCTATATGGGTCCAATTTGGGCAATTCATTTTTCTACTAGGGTATTAGAATTGTCACAGAAAGATTTTATAATTAAGATCATAAATAAATTCGGTTTTGAAGATGTGCATGCAAAGGGGACTCCGATGGTCACCAGACAGGTCGCAAATCGAGAGAGAAAGGAACGAGAGCAAGACCTAAATAATGAAAACTTAGAGACGAGCGCAAATTTAATTAACATTCCGTATCGAGAAATGGTTGGTAGTCTGTTATACCTGGCAGGTTCAACCAGACCAGATATTTCTTATACTGTAAATGTCTTGAGTAGACATCAAATAAATCCAATCGAAAACGAGTGGCTACTGATAAAAAGAGTGTTTCAGTATATTAAAGGAACAATAAACTTATGTTTGAGATTTACAGGTAAACGAGAGGATTTCATAGTGTACTCCGATGCAAGTTTCGGGGATTGTAATCAGTCTGTATCTACAGGTGGTTATATAATTCAGCTTTTCGGTGATACTATTGCCTGGAGGGCTCACAAACAAAAATACGTAGCTTTATCGACACGTGAGGCCGAATACGTGGCCTTGAGTCAGGCATGCCAAGAAGCGATGTCCTTGGCAAATTCAATCAAGATTTTTCACGAGAGTAATTTATTTCCTTTTGAATTAAAATGCGACAATAAAGCGGCTGGAGTATGTGCAAATTGTGTGGGCCATAATAAACTTAGACATATGGTTGAAGTTTGTCACAATTATGTTAAAGAGCGAGTTAGGGAAAATCAAGCCAAAGTGACATGGGTATCCACAAAGAAACAGCTTGCAGACATCATGACTAAACCTTTGTGCCTAGAACAACATTGTATCTTACGCGATAAAATATTCAATTGTAATTGAGAAATATAAGAGTGTTTTACCTAGACTTAAAATAATTCAACACGAACGACAAAAATTACCAAGTTATAATAAAATGAGAGTTTTAACAATGAACTTGTAAAACGAGTGTAAATATAAAATTAATCAATATAAATTGTTTCAGATGAGAAAAGACCTTGAATTCCAAAAGTTAACTTGGAAGTGATACTTCAAGAGACGAGAGACTACGAGAGATTATTTTTATTTTATTCAAAATTGGATCAGAATTAGAATTATGTCCAATACATTTAAACTTATGTTTTATTAGATTAAACTTGAGAAAAACTATTGAGAAAAATGGTTAACTGACGAGAGATCGTTGCTACATAGTATATTGAACGAGAGAAATTAAGACTAACTACTATATAATCAGAATATAAATCCATGTTATTTTAAATTAAATGTTTATGTTATAATAAGATTAAAGATTTGCCTCGAGCCACACTCGGGAGGGAGTGACGAAATTCAAGTAGCGCGCCTTGCGTAGAATGCTGCGCGCGTCACTCGTGCCGCTCTCGGCAACACTGCAGCTCGAGCGACTTACTGCAGTTAGGCTACGTTATTAGTAGAGTAGAGTTGAAGGTGTACGCAAGAGAGTTAATTATAATAAATACTTATTGAATACAGATCACAGTTATTATTTTTATTCCCTCAAAACCCACCTTTGCTAAAAAAAACAAACGTAAATTATAAAAAGAAATTTTGGTTTTAATTATTTTTTTTTTAATTTCCGACTTACCTTTATGTGATATCAATTCTTTTTGCTTTATGGGTTTTTGATTATGGGATTTGCCTTTTTCTGATATCAAAACTTTTTTTTTTGGAATGATTATTTATTACTTATTATAAACTTTACTATAGATTGCTGAAATAGACTTAGGAACTTATTTATTTTATACTGATTGTTGAAAATATTCTGTTTTAATTATTAATCACTAACTAATTATAACACTCATAAAAATTAAATACAAATGGAATTAAATAAGATTGTTGTTTCAAATTAAATTTTTGTTCAAATAATTTTATAAAATTGAACTCACGTATTCTAAAAGGAATGTTGTACGTGATCATAAAATAAATTTCAAATGACAAGATTTAGCGTATGCACCCTTTTACAATATGGATGTTTCATTATAAAAAAATTAAATTATAAACAAATACAAATTAAAGAAATATTTCTACTTATTATTAAATGATTATTGACAAAAATTGATACTAATGAATAAAACGGTAATTAGTAAATAATATAACAGAAAGTCAATGTACAATAATTTATAATAATTTTAAATTATGTAATAATAATTGAAAGAAATTTTGAATACGCTCATCAGTGACTAGTGAAGTTGAAGATTTCGAATCAAATTTGCCAATTTATGATATTCCCCCGATAGAACACTATGTATATTATACGTATAATAGGTGGTCATTTAGCTTATATTTAGCTCTAATATGTATATTATGCATATGATATATGTACATTATACGTTCTATATCTTTATGTTCTATCAGGGTCGTTTATTAAAGTATCGAATTTCATTCAGGCTATTACAAAGAAATGTCTGTTTACAATGATTTATATATTTATTGAAATACCACAAAATGTTAACAATTACTAATGAATTACTCAAAAATTATTTGGAAGTTAAAGTTAATAAAAACGTAAGGATAATTTTATTACAATCATGAAATTTTCATTGTATGATAAAAAAAGTTGGATTGTATTATAATTGTATAACATTCTATGCAAACGATTAAAACGATTTGAAATTTACGCGGGAAAAATAAGTACATCTGAAAACTTTGTAACGGATATATCGATTTTCAATACAGTATATTGGTGCTTTCGGAAATGATTGGACACTTCTCTGGTGTCTAAAGATATTGTCGAATGAGAAAACTTGTGTTCGCATATACGTGGTTTTATCCTTAAGGTGCGTTCTCAGGCTTAAATTTGACTGGCAAACCACTGTTGCAACGCATGTATTGGTCATTACAAAATACTTTGCAAGAACAGGTGGCGCTTCACAAAATTATTGTAAGTGTTTCACAAACTTTTTGCAAGTGTAGTGAATTTGTTGTGATTTCAACTTTTGTTTGAAATTTA
>JABFQA010003118.1:0-10197 GCA_022817065.1 Probaryconus sp. ZL-2020
AGTAAAAAAAAAAAAAAAAAAAAAAAAAACAATCGACAGATGTTGCAAATGTTTCGCAACGATATTATTTGAAAATCTAAACATCTTCGTTTGTGACTACTGTATAATCAGTTGTAAAGCAAAACGAAGCAACGACGTCTAAGCAAAAACTATATCTTGAAAATTACCTTTTAAATTCGTCGACACTTTTACAACATCCTACTTCCACTAACAACTGGCTATAAATTTACCACGAACTCTAAGTAGTTTTTAAGGATCGCCAATAAATCGCGAGAGATTTACCGAGTCACGGTAAATGCGTAATGTGAAATATTAAGTAATCTTATCAGAAATAATTTTGTTAATTTCTTTAACGCTACGTCGGGGAATGTTCTCGGGGGAATAAGAAGACGAGCGTGCTTCCAGAAACGAATACTAGTAGCACCCTGTGAAGACGATTATTCGATGCCTCGTAGGTGCCTCACCGGGTGGTGATCATGTTCTCTGTTCCTGTTCAGACCACCCTAGATCCAGAGATCCCGCGCGATCTCGCTGCAGAAGAATTTCAAATACTTTAATCGACCAATCCTTTCTATCTGATTCAGAAGCGGAATGCCCGCACTAACGATTACAGGTCCCCCGTTAATTAAGATCATTTCATAACTCACGAAAATATTTTACTTGGAAAATTAGCAATACGGCCTCTAAAAAGATCCTTTGCATATACAAAAATTACTCACAAAAAAATACTATTATCTTTCATGTATTTCTAAACATTTATTCCAATTGAGTTTATAATTTTTTTTTTTTACATCATTTTTTGTCTCGTAAATATGAAAAAAATGTACACTAATGTAATGCGTATATAAAATATTAATTAAAGTTTTTCGTTTGAATAATTACGATAACTGTATACATCCTTAATTTGTAAACGCATTTTCTTAACACAATGCTGATACGTTTGAAACTACACGTGCATCATAATTATTAGCATGTAATGTCCAGCAAAATACACTATTAAGATTATGTCATAATACGTTATCTACGAACAATCTCCATTAATTACCGTACTCAAAATATAAAAGAGTAAATCAATTTTAATAACTATTTGACGCAGTATCATAATCGCAGAATCAAAAATGAAAAAAAAAAAGGAAAAACAAAAAATTAAATTTCTCCTTAAGGTATTTACACCAATGTAAAAATGATAATGAATATCCACTTCCCACAGAAGAGAAATTGTTCGGCAATACAAAATTCCACTTATTAAAAAAGAAAAAAAATATATATATATATCTTTTAAAGCTAATGAAGTTTATTAGTTTAAAAACGAAAGAAAAACAAGTTTCAGACTTCTGTCAGAAATGAGAGCACAAACATGAAGATCATGAGAGATTGGACGTGAAAAGAATTCCGACGAGCGAGGTATCCTTTGACAGGGACAAAAATTTTCTAGACCATCGTACTCTCGGCGACCTGGCAACAAGGTCGCCTTTTCCCAGAGTTTTCCTAGACAGTGTCGAGAGATAGAATCGACAGCGATCGTGGCGCATCGATAACAGAAGCCGAACGAATGCCTTTGCTACCTGTGCCGGCCGAGGCGCAATAGCGGGCCGCTACTGGCGGGCTAGATGGGCCCGCGGCAGACGACAAGGCCCCGCGCGTCTACCGGCGTGTAAACTTAGGCTCATATCACACATATGGCGGCGGAATCGGCCTGGGTATAACGTAACGTAGTGGGGACGGAGGCGGGGTCCTCGTAGCCTCGTACGTGGCCACGCACTCTCTCACACAGTGACGCACACAGGTAACGAACGTCGGCGACACGCCGTGGACGGTCGAGGCAGGTAACGCATACTCGAAAAGCCAGCGCTAAAGCTCACACTTGCCTGACAAGATGTAAGTTCAGAAACTGGATGGTGCCAGTTCTGCACAGTCCGACACAAGACGCCGAACCGGGAAGTTCTCGTGACGTCCGCCAGCCGAAAATCGTGAGGATGACATGAGAAGCGCCGGTGCTCAAGTAGCTTCGCAAGAAGGAGGCGGAGGAGTGTGGATCTTGGTGCGTGGAAGGGTGGACCAGCCTGCGGAGGACGAGTTGGGACCGCGTGTGTCAATCGGTCCAGACCGTCCCCGTGCTCGCGTCGGCTCCCGTACGCGGTAAACAATTGTTTACCTTCCATTGAACCAACCGAGCTCATCGATTAATCTCAAAGGACTCCGAAGTCCGCCACGTGATAAACAGTTGTTACCCATTTTGCTTTAACCACTCGAGCTGTTGGAGCCAGAATTCTTTGGGAAATTCAAAGTGACAAACATTGGATTGTAAACTGTGATCCTACAGAGGTGAAGGCACCAGTGGAAACGATTTCGTACGAAATTTGTGAAAGTAAAAATAAGTTGGCGAATTCCATGAGTTGATGAAAGCAACACCTGTTAGTGAACCAGGGGACCATTAACTGAGTGATTTCGGTGTGCGTGAAATTAACATATTAATGAACGCGTTGCAGAAAGCAACCGAGAGGACCAGGTTGTTTTCGATCTTTGCTATTCGTCGCGAGAGCATGATCTTCCTGGGTGTCCTTGCGCAACGAGTTCTACGACCGTTGGACTATTCTGTGGATACCATCGACAGGCACCCGACAAGTGGTTAAAAGGAAGTGCACCTGGGAGTTTTTTTTTTTTTTTTTCCCTGTAATATTAGTGCGTTTGGATGTTATCTTGACGTGGATGTTAGTTTGTTTGAGAATGACTGCCGTGTCTCTGCTGTACAACTTTATTTCAATGCTGATGGATTGTTGTCTTAGCGATTGACGGATAAACTGATTCAATCTAATTGCTCGCGAAAAAATAACGCGATTCCGTTCGCGTCATGTTACGTTAACAACAGGTTTCATCGATTTAGTGAAGTAGCAAATTCTAAGACAAGAGGTTGATTAATGGAACTCTTGTACTCTAACTCCTACTACGGTCGTTGTCGGGGAGAATGGTTTGGACAAATCGATCACGCAGATAAATCTGTATCGACTGGATCACACGAGTCGCGTTACTTCGTGTATACAGGAATCCAACATCCACGGGGTTATTAATGTTTTTGATTTTCATTGAGGAATGAGTAAAGGCTCTAGATGATATCACTGTTTAATGGTGCACTGAAGCTCGCGCGCTCGCATCAATTTCTCACGCGCGGAACAGGTATGTCCCTGACAGTGGAAAATGCCGCTTATTTCCGTCGTTTGCTCGCAAATCACTCCGCCAGCTAATTACCCTCGAGGAGGAAGAAATCAATCTTTCAGACTTTCTTGTACTTCCAATATATATATTTTTCATCTGATATAGATATCTCCGACCAAAGGGGCTGATTAATACGGATAAGTTGGTCTCTCGTTTATTAATATCATTTGCAAAAATCATTATCCGCGGAAATTTAAATAACTGACGGTCTTTGAATGGACGAAGATTAAATGCCTAAACAAACGATATAAAGTCTCTTGCGATGAAAGGACGATTCAAGAAAGACGCTTGGTGTCCAAAGTCCAGCTCGAATGGGGTCGAAATTTCCCATGGTCAGGTCTAATTATGTCCATGGGACAGTCCTTCTGTTATGGCATTTATGCATTGAGCATTTTCTAGTTACCCTTTTATGCTAAGCGAGAAGGCCAGCGATGACCCTTACGATGGGTCACCGGCGGTCTTTTTAGCCGGACATTCCCGTGACCATCTCCCCTGTACGTCTCGGCGCGCAAAGACCCCTAAGAATTTCGCGACTATACTGGGTGTCCTCCGTCTAAACGATTTCCTAGCTCGATACGCGTTTGCGCTGGAATTGCTTTTTCAGTTACAAACAATTTTATAATACATCTGAAAAATCACAAATGACTCAACGCGTTTGAAAAACATCAGAAAAAGAGTTTCGCATGACCGAGGTTGATTTATTCGAACATTTTTTTCGATCGATAATGGAATGGAAAAAACGTTGAGAATGCATTGAATTATTTATTTGCAAAGCCATTACGTTGGTATTGAACAATCCTCCCAGGTGTATTCGTAAGCTGCTCCTGATACGATCGATTATTTATGTAATTTCCTTTTGTTGTGCTTTTAATTATGCATTCTATTACAAAAATAATTCGTCGCGATAATATATTTTAACATCGTTAATCACAGACATATTCTGACTCACAGAAGTAATAATCTTAATCCTGAAGTAAGATGAAAAAAAAAAACGACAGATTTCTAATTAAAGAAATCTTCCTTTTTGTCAAACTTTTTTTCTTTGCGCGCCGTGCAATTCACAGCAACGTATTAAATTTTCTGTTGGCTCGTACTTTTCATCGCGTGATTAACATTTAGAAAATGATTTCTTAGTCATCCAAAGTTAGTCACGTTTTGTTCGTCGAAACATTACGGATAAGAAAAATCCCTTCGAAAGAAATTTCGTTAAGCACACATCGTCTACATAACTTGTAAAATTATCTGTCATCAATCATCCCTTTACCCTCGTAAAAATCTCAAAGTTGAATCGCTCGTTATCTCGTGAGACAGAACTCAAAATCTGAAACAATGTTCGTGCCTTTCTTCACGACGTGTCATCCGCGTAGAATTGGGGCACAGTAGCGACAATGATTGACAGCAACAATGCACCGCAGGAGTGCTTTTACTTAGGCTTAACCTTACTCTTTCTCTGCCCCCTACGCCTCTTTGGCATTCAGTGAAAATAGCCTACTATTATTGCCATTGTCGCGTAACAAGAACAAACCGCCGCAGTTGCCCTTGAGGCAAGTCTCACGTCTTAACCGAACATTTCGCGAGAGCCGTCAGCTAACGATCGTATTATTAGCCGAATGGTGGCGCGCATTATGGCAACAACTGTCTCGCGCTGAGACCCCCGATTAGCGAACCTTGCCTCGGGCAACTTTATTTTAATTCCAGGTTGTCATTCGTGCACGTAATTGCAATATTAATTCGTTGACTTCCATCGACCCCCCGAGCCACGGCGCCTTCCACTATTATTCGACTGTTATTAGTTCACGCCTTGTTCTTATCTTCAAAGCGTTATGTTATTAGGCATTGTACTTTCAAATTACAGTACTAGAGTCAGGCTTTACTCCGAGGCTTAATATATATTGTATGTAAATTGTTATTTATCGTTTTCATTTTTCATTCGAAAAGCATTGTTTGTTTTGATATATTAGAGAAGTTTGATAAACGTATCATTGAGCTTTTGCGAAAGATTTGCAATAACATTTAAATTATATGACTTGTTTTCAATCGTTTTTATTAATGTTTAAGACCGGAGTTTAATATTAAACGCAACATAAATTTTGTCTTATTTAAAAGTGGCGTAAAAATTGTATAGTCGTAAATAAATAAAGTAATTTATAAATTAATTAATTACAGATTGCATGGGCATAAAGTTAATAAGACGACTGATAATGAGTTAGTTGGTGCAGGACGTTTACAATTTATTGCTATATAATAAAATGAACTTTTCATTGTAACAATTTTATTAAATTAAAATATGAATTATCACAAGTGATTGATGATAGTAATTAATGTTGTGTGTGTTAAGCGAATGATTATCTATTGATTTGATGACAAACGAATACGGAGGCTCTTTAACGATTTTGAAAAAATACATTGAAAATGCAGTTATTCTAAAATACTTTAACGAAAGCTATGCTTCAAATTACACTGACATTTATACTGCATTTCCCATCATAACTCGTACGATAAACAAATTGCTTATCGTATTTTAAATAGTGTACTTATCTAAAAAAAAAAAAAAAGAAAAAAAAAAGAAAAAAATACATTACACTGAGAGACTTTCGGTGACAGTTTGAAAAACACATTTAACATTTTCAGTAGACTAATTTGCAGAGCGATTATTTTTATTGATACGTCAACGACGTTTGAAAATTCGCCGGGACAAAAATCAATGCGCGCATTAAACACGCAAAAACGCTCATTAAACATCATTTGAAATTGTCGTCGCTTTGTAACGGCGCCATTAAATTTTAATGGCTCTCAAAGTTGTCAATAATCCAAATGGATGAATCTCCCTGAAAACATCGAAAGCTCGCCATTAATCTTGGCAGCCTAGACGTTGCATAAAAAGCCTTTGAAAATAATTCTTCAAATTATTTTCTACATCGATCGGTCTCGTCCGGATTGGTATCTCGCGGCCGGAGTTGCTGCAGAGAGCGACGATGGAGAGCTGCAATCACGAACGACATCGGCAACCGTATTGGTTTAACAGTGTCGCTCACCCTTGGTATCAGGCGCCATTTACACACGAACGAGTATCTGATATATCCTGCACGTACGTCAACAGACACGGAGATGTGCAACGGTGTGCGTCTCTCGTGTCTGGCGAACGCATGTCCGGGACTCGGTAGCCGATGTATTTAGCTAAGCCGGACGACTATCGCGCCGGAGAGCTACTTCGATAAGCCGTCACGCGGATAGAATAGTTGACGGAAAATAATATTTCACCGCGACTTATTTCCAACTTTGATTAGGCGACATGTACCCGCTCGATTCGCATATTTTATCAATTAGCGGGGCATTTATATAATGCGCTTATATTTATCAAATTATTTATTTTCATTATTATTGAGTCCCCGGGCTATATCATTTGCCGATCGAAACGTCACTTTAATCAATAACGAAACCAATCGCAAATTATGGCTCTTGTAATGCGATCGATAAAAAAGATAGCCGATAATGTGGTTTAATGTCGTTTTAATTAGAACTGATTAGATCGTATGAAATGAGGCGATTATTAGTTTTCCTCGATTATCTGCTGATTCGACCGAGGTCCCTTTCAAGAGCAGTTGTAAATGGAGCAGAAGTCAGGATAAGATGATTTGATTTATTGCTTTTGATTCAGTGGTTCTCGTGGAATTTTAATTTAACAGACAATTTCTTATGATTTTTTTTTTTTTTTTTTTTCTTTTTTGATAATCTGGTAATAGAATTCGCTTACGTAAAATTTTGAACAGTTCCTCCGAAATTCGCTCCACTTTCTACGGTGACTACAAAGGACTGAACCGTAACTTTCTCATTTTGGTAGACTGTTAAAAAATGCAAATGACAATTTCTCGGGTTATCCGGGGACAATCTTCGCGTCAATTGCTCGGTGTCAAGGATTAGGCGAACTTCTGTGAAACTGACCTCCTGAATCTTCAGCGTGATCAAGCGTCGCTTAATTCCCACGAGACACATGAAATTAACGCACCTCACGCGAGACCTTCGGCGGTGTCGATTTTCGAGATTCAAGCGACACTCGCTCGAATGAGCTCTACTCGCTGGAAACCAAAACTAACGAGCCTAACGTCCTTCGCTCTGAGCCAGTCGCATCTAATTTACGGTCGATCCTTAACGTCGAGACTCGTGATAGACCAAAAAAAAAGATATACCTCGAGTGATAAACGACAGTATCCCGGCGACTGCCATTTCCCAAATTTCAAATTTAAAGCGTCTCGGTCTGTCGCACGCCTAGCGAAATTCATTCCCGTTGCACAGGAAGAAATACATCAATCTTCGTACCAACACGAAGAGAATGTTTCGGAAATTATCTTTCGGTTCATCTGATTTGATATATTAATCTGATTGGAAATTTGTCAAGCTTGTTTTTGCCGAAGGTTACCATAGTGCAAATAAGTTGATTTCTTATTTCATTATATTGACGTATCAAATTACCTCGTTATAAAAATCAATATATATATATATATCAATATATATATATTTTTTTATAACTTACGTTTAAATTATTTATCTGAAATCAACAAAACTTTAAAAAATTATATTGCTGATGGAATAGCTTTATGACTAAGAGCAGCGCTTGGAATTAATTTAGCAGGTTATTGAAATTGCGATGAACTTTGTTGATGTGCTTAGGAGAGGTTGTTAAAATTTCAGTTCAGATTGTTGTCGCAATCCATTTTTGTCAGTGTTGAATCTGATTAGAATGAAGACTATTCTTGTGCAATAAAGATATGAGCGAAATGCTAATAAGCTGGAATATGCTTTCACATTTGATACCGACTTTACATTAAAGGAGACGTCCATCTAATCCTAAGGTTTTATTGATCTTTTCACTCTATAAATATGTTCGCCATAGTAATCAGATTCAGCGAATTATAATATTTTGTTGTTTGTGTTAGTGCTTACGAGGTACGATACGCCGACGAACTAGATATAGAAAACTTTGCAGAGACTTTCTTATAGTAATGAACACTTGGAATATAAAAGAGACCTTTGCGTTCCTTCAAGTTTTTCTATATTAATTAATCACGAAGATGAAATTTAAAAATATTATTACACGATCCTTTTTCTTCTATATTAAAACATTATTATTATTTAAATATAAAGTTTATCTATTTAAACAGTAAGTTACAAATATCAATAAAATGTTTTTATATAATTAAAAACATTAAAGCTGATTATTCAAGACGTTTATCATAAATTATATATTAAAAAATGAGAATTAATTTCTCAGCGGGATATTACTTCTGTTTAGAGATAAAAGACATTTTATATCTGGATAGTAAAAATTAGGATTACGTGAGATAATAGTCGATATGAAACCTGTTAATTTCTTATCTTAACAACGGATTTCAGATGATTTATAATGATATTAACAATTTAGGAACAATTTAGATAGAATTTTGAATGTTAACGTGAAATTAATTTACGGTGTAAAATTCTTCATAAACCTATATAACTCTACTATCATTATGTTTATTTGACGTGTGAATAACATTTTTCCAACTTGAAACACGATCGAGAGAATTGGTAGCGATGATTGAGGATATTACAACGCGAAGCATAAGAAACACTTGGCGGGAACATTGTATTCAGTTGTTGGTTGTGTGATGGGGAGGTGCGGTACCAAGTTCACGTACGTACGTGCGAGGAAAGATACACTTAGGGGCACATGGCGCACAGAGTTCCTATAATGGGTATGCAAGCGGCAAGCAGGTTCCATTCATTCATGTTGAGAGAGCACTAGTGGCCTACCATTTACAATTTTCTATTTACCGTCTACCATCCTCCTTCACGTGCACGTGCTGCCTGTCGCTGGCGGTTTCTTATTCTTGTGAGAAAGGAGACCTTGCGCGCATACTTATATATGAATACGATGTTCGCCGTTGTCGGCGTGACCTTGTGACGCGCAGCCTCACCGATTCGTGAGTCGTAACGCTTTTGATTCGATCACGGAAATCTCGTTGAATTCTGAATCTAGTCGACTCTTTCATTCATTCATTTGTCGATTGTATGCATTGGTCGTTACATCATCGGGTATTACACATTTATATCGTACCGCAATAATTGAGAAAAAAATGAAGAAAAATCACTAACGTGTTTGTATAACATTCGTAACGCTATCGGATTGAATCTCGAAGTAAACATTTTATTCGTTATAAATTATTCTGCTTCTAAAACGATACACACCAATTCCATTACAAATTGAAGCAAAAATAACAAAAATTTGACAACACAAAGCAATTTCAAAATAGCAGGCTAAATAAATCATCGGTTGTCACCGAATTAGGACTCGAATCTTCCTCGGTCCGAAAATAAATTCTAAAATTTATGTACCAAACGCCTCTCGTGATTGGAAAAATTAAAGAATTATCACGGAAGAAGATACAGCGTCTTTTTACATATGTAAATGAATCTCACGAGTTGAGGAATAATAACGTTGCGTTGTGAAAAATCTCAAGCGTACATAATTTCGCGATGATCATTGTTCGAGGAGGAAAAAATTGATTTATTTCGTAATATTTCTTTCACCGGTCTTCTATCGAAGATTAATAATCGGCGCGCTCGTTAGGGTTTCCTCGTCAAATCATTCGCCTATTCAACTTAAAAATGCCTCGCACCAATGATCGGCTCTCGGTGACGCAACTTTGATTCAATACACGGAATATCGAAGCTTCAGAATTAACAGTCTTATTAATTATTTATACGGCACACTTCGCTCATTAATGATGCGCTCACATTAATGGCACTTTTTGTAAATTATGCAAATAAGACAAAAAAAAAAGAAAAGAAGTTTTTATTTAATTGTGACTAAATCGTTCATTTTAGCGCGATGACAAACCAGAATCGAAAAGCGTTTTTGCTCGAGGCGCAATGACAAATGGAAAGTCGACGTTTGTCATATTTTGACTTGAATTTTTTTTTTTTTTTTTTTTTTTTTTTTTTTTG
>JABFQA010003119.1:0-10194 GCA_022817065.1 Probaryconus sp. ZL-2020
AGATTGTGGCTTGCAGTCAGTGAAAAAATATGATTGTCAGCGAAATCAACAAATGTTATTTCATGCCATGAAACTTCATCTTTTATTATTTGGATTGCGTTTATATAGATCCTCCAGTAATTAATGTAATATGAGTAAAAGCAACAAACATCAAAGTAGTATGTGATTACGAAGTTTATTGTGAAGCTCGTTATTCTGTACTGACGTATTCGAAAGTGCTTGCTTGTTATTTTGTACTTATATGCTTCATTTAGAAGAATAAAGTATCGAGGACATTCTCGGCTATTCTAATTTCAATTTTTACGATATTTGAATTTGAGAGAGATTTAGTACATTTAATTATTAATTAAGTAATAATTTATTATATTAAACTTTAATTTGAAATACTATTTAAGTTTTAGTATTGTATTACTTACTGCAGGGAGTATAGCTGGTCGCAATGCCCACCAACCATCGACATTGCGTTTCCCCTGCACATACGAAACTCTTGTTATACATTATAGACGACACAATCTTTTCTTCTATTTAAACCATATGCACCTGGCTTCTTTATGCTCAATTCTATACAAATGTCAGAACCAGCTCTATCCGAATCTCGGTTTAATTTGACTTATCAAATTCATTTTACCTTTCGCTATTTCTAACTTTTTTAAATTCAATGTCGATTTTATTAAATTTTGTTAACATTTTTATATTCGATTCAATTAAAAACATGTCTAATCATTTTTCAACAATAATCTCTTTATCTCAAACTTTCAGAAAGATTATAGCATTTAATATGAATTATGAGATAAATTTAATATATAAGAATAGAAGAATCGAATAAAGCTGACCTAAAACAAATAATGTAATTATATAACAAAGGATTATTAACGGGGTGTTGTTCAACTTAAAAGTTCCAAAATAAATTAATAAAAATTGTCAAAGATGACACTAATAAAGTTATAAATGACGTTCCACCATTTTCAAAAACAGTTAGTGATGTTAAATATAAATTATCGAGTACTTAATACACCATCCTTTTGCAAGATTAGGATAAATATATGTTGAATATATACAAAATCTTGTTTTTTTTTTTTTTTTCTTCAAAAAATCACGGTGTCTTCTTCGAAGCATATTTGATACATTTCCACTGGATGAAATATGATTTGTGTTATTTAGTAATATATTCTATACTGCTGTTATATGTGTTTTATTATGTCAGAGAGATTCGTGAGAAGTGCACCACTGATTTATAATATTAAAACCATGCAAGAAAATAAAACAAAATGCAAAAGCGAAGTAAAGAAGCATTATAGAGAAATTACGAGAAATGGCAAAAAATTGCAAAAATGCTGTGTTGAGCATTAAAAAAGTGTAAGTGCATGGTGCGAGGAAAAGGTTACCTGCCAATACCTTAGCAACAACTCCTCATCAATGTACTGCAATAGACTCCTGTTGGGAGAAATGATTAATATTACAAAATGAATGGAAAATTAATACTGCAAAGAAAATAATAGAGAACAAAAGAATCATTGATTAAAATTCTCTTATTCGTGGTTTACTTTTTGCAATTCAGTGTTAAAGGTAGAATTGCAATTTTTGTTAAATAATTTAAAATTATGCAGTTTTAGCAATTTTTTAATTTTGAGGAATACTCGAAACTGTTGTATTTTGTTATTTGAACATAAATGGAATCATGTTAATAGTATTATTGAATTAATTGTTTAAATGTAATTTATTATAATACCTAATTATTGTAGGAAGAAAAAATAACTTTTGATATGCACTTAATAGATTGCAAGTTGCAGCAAAATCTAGATATTTTTGTATATAACTTGCAATACTGACAGCTTATACAGCTGCTGTGGTATACGTGACTACTAACTCATACTACTTGATATTGCCACTATTAAAAGTTATCTTTTCTCTAAATATACACGTATATGCATTCCACTTATCTGTCCTCCAATGGAATGCTGAATATGTTCGAGATAATGAATAAGTAAGAGATTATTGGGAACCTCCAGTTTATATTGACCTGAATAGACTATGGCGCGGAATTTAAAATTTCATGTACATTCCAGTTAAGGATCCCAATGAAAAATGAATGAAAATTAAGTAAAATAGACATTGTTTATTGCTACTTTTTTATAGACATTTTTTATTCTTTTATATTTTGAAGCTTGTAAAAAAGGAGAGAACTGATAGCTTTATGGATAATGGCAGGGATATACAAAAATGTAATCAGGATTTAAATCAATAAGATCCTATAAAACAAATAATTTTATATTGAGTATGTATCCAAATTCTTGTAACTTAAGTAAATTTACTAATGGATTATATTGAATCTCCCCTAATAGACAGATTTATGTAAAATTTGTATAAAATTTACACCAATTACATATTTACATAAAATTTACATAAATGTAGTTTCACATTGGATTGCATAATTTACATAAATTATGTTTATTGTTATTTATTGTTATTTTTTAAATTTTCGGGCAATATTAATTGATAATTTTTATTTCTAGAATAACGAGCAATATTCGTTCAATTTATTTTGAAATCGACGTTTCTAAAATAAATTCTGCAGAAATGGTGCAGATATGATGAAAACATTTGTAGAATTTATTTTCAACAGAAGACCTATTTAAAGAGGAGTCACCCTGTTTCAAATATGGAGAAAATATAGTCAGTACAAATTTTTCGTATTATTCTGATTACAATTTCATCTAAAACGTAGTATTTAATAAATGAAACTTTTCAAAAATACATTACGATAATAAATTGCTCAAGAAATTACTTTATTTTAAATATCTAATGAGAACGCAGTGTGTAAGATATATTTCAAAACGAGGGTAATTAGTAGACGTTATTTCGTCATATTGTTCATATTTATAAAAAGTTTCGTCATATTACTTTAATATGGCGTGTTCAGTTCGGGACTCATTAAAACGTATTGGCTCTACCATGTAAAAGTTTTAAAACACGCTGTTCTCAAAAAGCATAATTCCTAATGCACCAATTCACAAAACACGTATTGTCCCGAAAAGGTAGTGTACTTAAAAAATAAAATCTTTAAGTTTTAAATTTCTAGATACTTAGGTGCCTACAAAGCAATGTTCTCACAAAGTATAATTACTAAAATTTAATATTTTAAAACCTATAAAATACAAAAAACACTAAGTCCTAGAAAGCATAGTCCATAAAACGCATATCATACTCGATTGTTAACAGTTTATTTTTTTTCTTATTCAATGATTGGAAAAGTAAAATATATTAAATGTTTTAGGAATTCGCGTCGGAATTCATGGTCGGAAGCCACCTAGAAAAACTAGATGAACTATAGGTATGGCAGAAAATCTATAGCAACTTTTGTTTTATCACTGAATTTTTACTAAATTTCGATAAAAATTTCTACCATACCTATAGTTCATCTAGTTTTTCTAGGTGGCTTCGACCATGAATTCCGACGCGAATACGGCCCCTATTTCACGTTTTACTGATTTCCATAATCTATGCCATAGATTCTATGGACATTTCAATTTCGGAAACAACCGAGAAAGTCGGTGGAGTGGGTAACGCTCCAGTCTTTCACTCGGGAGGCTTGGGTTCGATTCCCAGGCCGGCTATCCCGACTGAGGTTTTTCGTGGTTTTCCTCAGTCGTGAATAGGTAAATACCGGGATAGTTCCCTAAAAAGTCGAGCCACGACTCGCGCCAGCTGTGGTCCCCCCCCTATAACCCTTTCAGGTCCCCCTATCTCCCCTTCCCACGCCCACTCCCCTCACTAGGAAAAAAGCTATCTTGGGCACTGGCTCGAGGAGGCGTTCCTGGTGGGTTTGAACCACAGCTCGTAAAACAGCCAACTTAAGCGTGAAGTAGCCCCCCTACCTTCTAAACACTAGACACATAATCATTCAAAAGACATACTTACCATTAGCTGCTTATGGGCAAAATGGGCCACCAGATGGCCCCGGTCACCATTAAACTCATACCCACCCCCACCCCAATTTCGGAAACTGAGATACGTCCCCAATTTTTAAAGAAAAATATTTGTCGCATATTTTGCAACATATATAATGTTCACATATTTTATAAAAAAAAAAATGAAAAATCTTGGACACCGATGCATAGAATAATAAACGTCAGTGTTTATTTTAAAGTTACGATAATTGTTGATAAAACTGAACTTTTGCATCTGTTAATATAGAATGTTCATGTACAATTTAATATAAAGAAATATAAATATGTCATCATAGAATTTGTTAAAAAAAAAAAATTAAATAAAAATGTATATAATGATCTGAAATATTTTTTTTATTGATGTTTTTTACATTACGCTTCTCAAGTGAAAATACATAAAAACGTGAAATAAAAATTTTTTTCAATTACGCGCTTTCTGAAGCAAAAAATTAAAACAGGAATCAAGCTTACAGTCCAATTCAGGATTATTGATAAGGCGCTTCCATTCTTGAACATTAGAAATATTTCGCGGAAACTTATGTCTATCATAATTTGTGCAGCCAATAACACAACACTTCCGGCCCATTATTAAATATTGAAAAAGTTAAATAACTTTATCAAAACGAACCAAAACTTAACCAAACGAACATAATCTCATTAGATCAAATAACATATTATTCGATTGAAATATGTGAATAAATAGATTAAAATAATTGATTAAAATAAGTGAATAAATAGATTTTTTAATATTTCATTGTCATGGTAACGAATATTCTACCTTCTATTAAATTATTTAAAACACATAAATATCAAAAACATGATTATAAAAGCATTCGTTTCTTTTCTAAAAACATAAAGATATTTTTATTCTTAATCATAAATAAATACACATAATTTAAATTAATTTATAATTTATTCATAATATATTAAATAATAAATTAAAAATATGAAATTATATATTAAATATTAAATATTAAATATTAAATAATAAATTAAAAAAATCAAAAACTATAATTTCCAATCATTCAAAAATAATAATCAAAACTGATTTGGACATATTTCTAATTTAACCAGCGTTTGATGATTACATTATGATTATCACGTTAATAAAAGATCATGATTCTTTAAAGATTATCATTATTTCATTTCAAAAACGCAATACTGTTTTGTATTATTATTCTCTCATAATGTAAACTGATTTGGCTGTATTTGTAATTTATTCGGCTATTGACGATCATATTTTGATATTAACATTAAGGAAAAAATGAAAATTTTGAAAAATCATGTTCTTCAAATTCCGAAGACGCTGAACTGTTTATTTTCTTCATTTTTTCTCAACTCAAACTGATCTGACAATATTTGTATTTTATTCGGCTATTGACGATAATCTTTGGACAATACCATGAGGAGAAAAAATAAAAATTTTGAAAATAGATGATCTTCAAATTTCGATCACGCTAAAATGTTTATTCTATTAATTTTTTCTCAACTCAAACTGATCTGACAATATTGGTAATTTATTCGGTCATTGACGATCATCTTTTGATAATAACATGAGGAGAAAAAATAAAAATTTTGAAAAAATGATTATCTTCAAATTCCGAAGACGCTAAACTGTTTATTTTCTTCATTTTTTCATAACTGAATCTGATCTGGTAATCTTTGTAATTTATTCGGCTATTGACGATCATCTTTCGTTATTTACATGAGGGTAAAAAATGAAAATTTGTAAAAAATAATGATCTTCAGATTCCTAAGACGCTGAACTGTTTATTTTCTTCATTTTTTCACTACTAAAAGTGATCTGGCAATATTTGTAATTTATTCGACTATTGGCGAGCACCTCTTGATATTAAAATGAGGTAAAAAATTAAATTTAAAAAAATGATGATATTAAGATTCCGAAGATGCTAAACTTTTTATTTTCTTCATTCTTTTATAACTGAATCTGATCTGGCTATATTTGTAATTTATTCGGTCATTGACGATCATCTTTCGATGTTAAAGTGAGGGTAAAAAATGATAATTTTGAAATACTGATGATTTTCAAATTCCGAAGACGCTAACCTTTTCATTTTCTTTATTTTTTCAGAACTGAATCGGATTTGGCGGTATTTGTAATTTATTCGGCTATTGACGATAATCTTTTGATAATAACATGAGGAGAAAAAATAAAAATTTTGAAAAAATGTTGATCTTCAAATTCCGAAGACGCTAACCTTTTCATTTTCTTTATTTTTTCAGAACTGAATCGGATTTTGCTGTATTTGTAAATTATTCGGCTATTGACAATCATTTTTTGATAATAACTCTTGTAGAAATAAATTTTTCGGAAAAAGTCTGAAATAGTTTGGAAAATATCTGAAAAGCTTTGAATAGGTCTTAATTCCCTATATCAAGACTTTTTCTGACTTTGACCTGAAAAAGTCTGTATAGGACTGAAAAAGTCTTCCTAATTTCAGAATATGTCATATTTTTTTAGAGTTTCCCAGACTTTTTTTTGGCGCTCTTTAAAAATCTGACATATTCTGAAATTTCATTTTCATTTTAATTTTATTTCACATATTTCATTTTATTTTAATATTTAATTTTCATTTTATTTTAATATTTTTACATGTCCAATATTTTATTTTCAGCAAAATACTATTCCACTGAAATGATGTTCTTTTTCATATTATTATGTAGTAAGGCTTATTTAAGAATGAAGCCAATGATACCTAAGCCATTATATACGTGTGTTTTATGTAATTTCTTTTTATTTATTGTGAAATATATTTATTTTTATTTTCGAATATTCCGTCGTTCGAAAGACTGACAGTTTCGCCTAGCGCCATCTTCATAATCGCATTGGTACTATTTTCGCCTCCTAGCCGCCTGTCAAAATTTTTGTATGGAAGTGTACCCCCCCTGAAGGCAGCGGCGGCGGAAAAGTTTTTATAATATAGAGAGATAGAGAGATTAACTTGTTATCTGATTATCTGGTCATGTAGTTATCTGATTATCTGGTCATCTGGTTATCTGATTATCTGATTATCTGGTTATCTAGTTATCTAATTATCTGGTCATCAGATTATCTGGTCATCTGGTCATCTGGTTATCTGATTATCTTATTATCTGGTCATCTCGTTATCTGAAAATACCTGGTCTAGCGGATTTTGACAGCGGCGGCAGCGGCGGCGGAAAAGTTCTTATAATATAGAGAGATTTATAATCATTATCTTCATTAACCGTTTCGTGCTGAAACAGCACGGATCAGCATGGGTGTTTGTTTGTGTTGGTAACATCGTTTTCTCTTTCTAACCCATGCAGTTAACATAACAGTGTCTTTAAAAATAGCAGCCATATTGAATATGGCGGGAGAAACCTTCAGCACGAAACAGTTAATATCGATGGTCGAGATGAAGAACCTGCTATTTCAAAAATATGTATGTATAGTAATAATCAGTAATGCAATTCAAATCAAATGTGCGAGATGGCGTATTTTTGAAATGGCAGGTTCTTCGCCTCGACCGTCGATATATAATTGTAATTATTTTCTCAGTTAATCGCATTTATTAAAGGATACACTTACGTGAACTGAATTGTTTGTCCTTTATTAACTGAGAAAATTGTGAATAAGCGAACACGCCAAAAGTATGTCTTCATTTAATTAAATATAAAATTGTCAGTAATATAATGATAATGATGTGTTTTAAGAGGATGCCAAAGGCGATTGCATACAACTATTACCGACCTTTGTGAAAAACGGTTTTAAAAATATTTTGAATATGAGTTAATATTTATAGTAAATATTAATTCATATCATTCTTTGATAAGATTAAAAGATTTAGGAAAAAGTCTGGTATCAATTAATGCTCCTGTAAAATGAATGAATTTAGGGTAATACGATTTTTGGAATTTCGGAAACTCACTTTCAGGTTAAATAATCGTATTAATTTAAATTAATTCAATAGTAATCTTAGCGGGCCCTAAGGTTCAGAACACTTGACCTATTGGTCTTTGTACTCTATCCCCTGCTACTATCCCAGGGGCGGGGGGGCATCTGGATACCCTGCCGCCAGACAGAAGCCTACCAACTGTTCATGTCTAACTCCCTGATTTCTTCTGGAGCCAAAAAGGCCTACCCTAGCCAGGTCCTCCTCATATTCGCTGTAGAGGGGCACTCGCAGAGAAAGTGTGTCGACGTCTCCTCTCTGCTTTCCTCGCATTTTTCACAAAAGGGCGACTTGAGGCGCCCTGTTGTGAATGCGTGCTTTCTGAGATTGCCATGTCCCGTAAGGACTTCTATGGCTATTCTCAGTTTCCTCCTGCTCATTTCCATGGCCTGCTTACCCCACTTGCTCGGGCCTCCCCCCAAGAAATTCTTGGTTGTTTGGCATCCTTTGCAATTGGTCCATTCCGTTAAGCGGAGATCCTCCATGATTCTCCCAAGCCTAACTTTCCATTCCTGGTTCGGAATTCCCACTTCCTGGTTTATGGGCTCACTTTCCGTTGCCCTTCTAGCCAGTCTGTCCGCCCTCTCATTACCATGCCACCCAGAGTGGCCTGGAATCCATATGAGAGTGAGCTTGTTTGCCCTAGCCACCTTGTCCAAAAATACCAAGATGTTGCTTACTAGTCTCGATCGCACTATAGGGCTATCCAGTGCCCTTAGTGCTGCCTGACTGTCTGAGCAGATCCAAATGATCTTGCCCGAGATCTCCTTAGTCACCAACTTCTCCGCACACTTCTGTATGGCGAAGACTTCCGCTTGAAAGACTGTATTAAACTCTTGCACTCTGACAAGCTCTTCATCCTGCTTCTGTGGTCCGCAGAGCCCAGCTCCAACCCCCTTTTCTGTCTTGGATCCATCCGTGTACCAGATAATGCCGTGTCCCGGCCTTTTACCATTGGTCCACTCATATTTATTACTATTACGCAATACTTAATTTTATTTTAAATATTTTTATTACAAAAATTTAAAACACTATAGGCGGGAATCTCGCTTTCGATAATTTTAATTCACACCTCACTTCAGTTTGACAGTATAATAAACAGAACCGTGCAATGTTATTTTAATATAAGAAAACAAAAACTATTCAATGTTTCTTTTTGTTATAAATTATTATAATTCAATAGCACATTATTCAATGATATTAAATAATTTTTAATTTTATCATAAATATTTTCATTATTTAATTCAAATTCAAACATTATATGAAAAGGTCAATCCTTTTCAAATTTTTCCAAATAGCAGATGATTATTTATATTTTCATTGTGCAAAATATCAAAAACTTCCAAAGAAATTCAATTTTCGTTATAACTACCTTAATTTCTGTTTACATTCATAAATTTCTACAACACATCACTTTATTTTATTTTCAGATTCACGTATTGCACAAGCAACCATACAAGTATCCTCGAGATGCAGTACCACGTCTGAGAATTGGTTACGTTTCATCAGATTTCGGTAACCATCCAACAAGCCACTTGATGCAATCCATTCCTGGCTTACACGATCGCAGAAATGTTGAGGTTTTCTGTTATGCCTTAAGCGCCGATGATTATACCACTTTCCGCGCGAAAATCGCTAAAGAATCTGAACATTTTATTGATTTATCACAAGTTCCTTGTAATGGCAAAGCTGCTGACCGTATTAACGCCGATGGAATTCATATATTAGTGAATATGAATGGCTATACTAAAGGCGCCCGCAATGAAATATTCGCATTAAGACCGGCGCCAGTACAAGTTATGTGGCTCGGTTACCCAGGAACTTCTGGCGCCAGTTTCATGGACTATCTCATAACCGACGATGTAACTTCGCCATTGGAATTAGCTAGCCAGTATAGCGAAAAGCTTGCATTTATGCCACATACTTATTTTATTGGAGATCATAAGTAAGGAAAATATTTTATTTAATAATAGTTGCTCTTTTGATATACTTTCAATTGCTCGAAATTTATTAACGTAATATATCGAATTGAGATGAGTTTTATATAGAATATGCAATACTATTTTAATTTTTGCAAAATAGTTGTTTGAACCGGCTATTTTAAAAACCGGCTATTTCGTCCATATAAATTACATTGCCGAGATAGCCTGCTCCCGAAATGGCCGGTTTTTCCACCCAGGCGTCAATATATAGTTTTTAATAAAATTCTTTTAAAAATCTTGATCCTTGTGGAAAAAAATTTTGGAACAAGTATGAACAAAATTTTGAAGTAGTCTGAAATTTTTGTCAAAAAAAAAAAAAAAAAAAAAAAT
>JABFQA010003120.1:0-10194 GCA_022817065.1 Probaryconus sp. ZL-2020
TTAGGCTCTCAATGGCCAGGAATGGGTTGGTAATTTCATATGAATTAAAATAATACAAATGAGTGCTTTAACAAAAATTACCAAAAGTTATAATTTCTCTTCAGGAACAGCATTGTTGAGGTTACCAATGTTCGCTAAATCCATTGAAAATTGCGATAACGTTTTGAAACCACTTGGAATTGATATTTATAACATCTTAACGAATACCGAAAAAACTATAACAGAAAACATTATTAACGCTTTTATAGGGATAACTGCAATACAAGTAACTGGCTAAAACTGAGTTAGTTTTAATTCAAAATTTCATGACAGATATATAATGTGAATCATTAATATTTATTTTACAGATTGGTTTAACAGATGTATTAATTGGATTGGGAATTAATCCAGACTTTATCATTGGGCATTCTTTAGGAGAGCTTGTTTGTTCGTATGCAGACGGGGCATTAACAGCAAAACAAACGATTCTCAGTTCATATTGGATTGGAAAAATAATCGCCGATTCAAAATTATTACGCGGAGCTATGGCAACAGTAGGTGCAGGCTATAAAGGTATCAAAGATTTGTGTCCACCTGAAATAACAGTTGCACATCATAATTCTCACAACAACTGCACCATCAGCGGTCCATATAATGATATACAAACTTTCATTAAAAAATTACAGGTGTTTACCACATATTTGATTAAAACCTTAACTAAACTTAACTTCCGAAAGTGGAATTCGGAAGTGGAAAGAGGAATTCGTTGTATATACTTAAAATTATTAGAAATATGAATTAACAAAAATATGATCTTTTCAGGGGAAAAACATATACGCTAGAGAAATAAATTGTGATAATATTCCTTATCATACTAAACACGTTGAAATCTGTGCTACACATTTACTTACAAAATTACGCGAAACAATACAGAATCCAAAACCGCGATCTGATAAATGGCTTAGTACTAGTACAATTAAAGAAAATTGGTGTACTCCCGAAGCACGATTTTGTTCTGCGAATTATTTCTGTAATAATCTCCTCAAGCCTGTACTCTTTGAGGAATGTTGTTCATATTTGCCGAAAAATTCAACAGTAATTGAAATTGCACCACATACGATGTTGATAGAAATTTTACAAAGTCAAATATCCTCAGAGTACACGTATATCTCTCTCAGCAGACGTGTTCACAAACATAATTTGGAATTACTTTTGAGAGGTATAGGACAATTGTACGAAGCAGGACATCACCCTGATGTTGCAAAATTGTATCCAGATATACAGTACCCAGTCAGCCATGGGACACCTATGATTTCACCATTAATAAAGTGGGATCATTCTAAAAAATGGTTTGTTTTTAATGAATATGTTCTGGATGACAGCGAAAGTGGCGAACGATTCATAGAAATTAAAGTAAAATCATCTGATGATGATTACCTGAGTGGACATGTAATTGACGGTAGAAACCTTATGCCTGCAACAGGGTATATTTATTTAGTATGGGAAACTTTTGCCATAATGAATGGTTCCCATTACAGAAAAACATCAGTAGTTTTTGAAGATATTAGATTTTTACGTGCTGCAAATCTTGCAACTGACAGTTTGGATTTGCATATTATGATACAAAAAGGTAAAAGAACAAAAATTTGTATGATTTATTTGCTACTTAAAAGTAAAGTAAAAAAATTTATTATATATGTATTAATTGAAATTTTTTAATTAACGATTATTATAATTTACAGCAACGGGCTACTTTGAAGTAACAGAAAATGAAATGGCTTTAGCGACTGGAAGAATTCGTATAACTAATAATCCTGCCAAAGAGAAAGTGGATTCAAATTTATTACACAACACCAGAGAAACAGAACAGATATTAACGACTAAAGATGTTTATAAAGAATTCAGACTCAGGGGTTATCAATATCATGGATTTTTTAAATGTATAAAGTCAGCGACACTTCATGGTGAAAAAGGAACCATTGCATGGAATAACAGTTGGGTTGCTTTTATGGATAACATGTTGCAGATGTTACTTTTGAGTAAAAGCACTAGGGGACTTTTTGTTCCAACAGGTATTGAGAAAGTGGTAATAGATACGGAGGCTCATGATGCTCTAATGGAACTTACTCCAGAAGAAGACAAATTTTACACGAGTTACGCTAACGAATATTATAAAGTTATTACAGCTGGAGGTTGCGAAATGAGAGGTATGAAAGTCAATGAAATTGCTAGAAAGAAAGAAATAGCTTTACCAGTACTCGAAGAATACAAGTTTGTAGCTTATCGTGATAAAAGTGATGTTAGTCCTGCAGAATGTATACGCATAATAATGCAAATTATACTTGAAAATTGTTTAGCTTACAAAATCAAAGTATTGGAATATTTACACGAAGGTGAAAAGATAGAAGACCTTCTTGCAGAATACGTGATTAAAGTTCTTGATGACTGTCCTTTGGTGAAAACAAATATGAACGTTATTACAGATATTAAAGATGAGCCACCGACCAGCGTTAATTATATTCCATCGAAAGATCTTAGCGAAGAGACAGAAGCCGCAGTTGGCTTTGGTCGCAATTTACTGACACAGGAAAGGTCCGTTGAGCTACAACAATTAATGATGGCTATAACCAGTAATGGATTTATAGTTAGTCGAGAGTCACCTAACAATCAAGAGATTACAAAAGTTGCGAACAACGCTGATTTAAATATAATCATGGAAAAAAAAGTGGGCGAAGAATTGGTACTGTTACTTCGTAAACGATTTAAAATAAACTCATCGGTGGTTGCTATTAACGTACAAAATGATCAGTTCGAATGGATAGAAGAAGCAAAGCAAATACTTTTAGATAATAAAGAATGTGAAGATGATAAAGATAAAAAGCATATTATTTTAGTTGCACAAGGGGATAGAGATTCTGGTATATTGGGACTTGTTAATTGCATGAGACGTGAGCCAGGTGGCTATGTCGTTAAATGTATGTTTATTCAGGATGAAAATGCACCGCTGTTCTCATTAAACAGTGAATGGTATTCTGAGCAAATAAAACTAAATTTAGCAAACAATGTTCTGAAAAGTGGATTAGTTTGGGGTTGTTATAGGTAATTAAATAAATGATTGTATTTTAAGGATGGGAATAAAATTTTATAAAATAATTTTATAAACATTTTTAGGCATATTTTAATACCTGCTGCTGAACCACGCTTGGTTCATCATGGACAGTTAAAACAATTAACAAAAGGAGATTTCAATTCTATTAGAATGGTAGAGGGACCTATTCATCCCGAGATGAGAAATGAGAAAAATGATTGTTTATTCTACGTAATATATTCGTCACTAAATTTTCGAGACATCATGACGGCAAGCGGTAAAGTCCATACAGAGGTGACATACGAGGGCAAAACTTATGGCAACGTGATTGGTTTTGAATACTCTGGTGTAGATATGAACGGTCGCAGAGTTATGGGACTAACTCGAAGGGATGCCGTTAGTAATATGATTCAGGAGATTGATTTCATTTGGGACATACCGGACAAGTAATATTACAATTAATTTATATGGAAGTAGCATTTGAACGTTGCTCATTGATAAATCTCTCTATTTCAGATGGTCCCTAGAAGACGCAGCTACTGTACCCTGTGTTTATAGTACTTGCTTAGAAGCTTTGTATGTCAAAGGTAAAATGAAAAAGAGTGATAGCGTTCTTATTCACTCTGGAGCTGGTGGTATTGGACAAGCAGCCATTAATCTATGCTTATACGAAGGATGCGAAATATTCACTACAGTTGGCACTCCAGAGAAACGAGAATTTATAAGAAAAAATTTCCCACAAATTCCTGATGATCACATTGGCAACTCTCGAGATACATCTTTTGAAGAGATGATCATGAAACAAACTAAAGGCAAAGGGGTTGATATCGTCCTGAATTCATTAGCCGAAGATAAATTGAAAGCATCAATTCGATGTTTGGGATATGGTGGTCGCTTTTTAGAAATTGGAAAATACGATATTTTGAATAACAATACGATTGGTTTAGAAAGTTTTATGAAAGGTATAAGTTTTACTGGTGTAATGTTGGATAAACGTTTCTATTCTACATCTGAGGAAAAAAACAAGTTGATGGAATTGTTACAAAAATATTTAAACTCAGGTGGTGTAAAACCTCTTAAAAGAACAGTCTTTCAAAAGGATCAGTTTCAAGAATCTATTCGTTACATGACTGCTGGAAAACATATGGGAAAAGTAAGAAAATTTCAATAAAAAAATGTTTAATAAAGTAATTATTAAAAGTAATAATTTACTTTCATACTTATGTCATAGGTTTTATTAAAAATGGCCGATGAAGATAACGCGGGTGCCCCGATTCTTGCTTATCCGCGATTCAATTGCCGAAAAGATCGTAGTTACATAATTCTTGGAGGATTAGGTGGAATTGGATTGGAACTTATAGAGTGGTTGGCTTATCGTGGAGCACACAACATAGTCATAACATCTCGTTCTGGTATTCGAAACGGTTACCAGAGGAAGCGCATAGACGCATGGAAGAGTTATGGTTGCAAGGTTATTATTATTAGTGGAAAAATTGCAGCAAATGAAGAGGATTGTAAATATATTTTGAAAAGCGCAAACGATTTGGCACCAGTAGATGCTATTTTCAATTTAGCGGTCGTCTTAAGAGACAATCTTTTTGAAAAACAAACGGAAGATGCATTCAGAGAATCATTTAAGGGTAAGGCTTGGAGTACAAAAATGCTCGATAAATTATCGAGAAAAATGTGTCCAAAATTGCGTAAATTTGTGGTCTTCTCGTCTGTATCTTGTGGAAAAGGAAACATCGGCCAAACTAATTACGGAATGTCCAATTCAATAATGGAAAGAATCTGCGAACAAAGAGTAGCAGATGGTTATCCAGCTTTGGCTGTTCAATGGGGAGCTATTGGTGACGTAGGACTTGTGGCTGACATGCAGGAAGATAATAGGGAATTAGTCATAGGAGGAACGTTACAGCAATCAATAGCTTCTTGCCTCCGTGAAATGGATTTATTTTTAACAGGGGACAGTACTATTGTTTCCAGTATGGTTGTTTCTGATACAGCAAAGCGTAGAGGTGGGGAAAAAACTCTTGCAGATGCCGTAGCCGATATATTAGGTAATTGTACCATAATGTTCCGTTTAAAAATAATGTCCGTCCTGAACATTGAATTCAATGGTTTATGATTTTGTTAATTAATTAACAGGTATAAGGGATATAAGATCAATAAACAAAAATTCCCTCTTGTCTGAATTGGGAGCTGATTCGATGATGGTTGCTGAAATAAAACAAACTCTTGAACGGGATTATGAAATATTCCTCACAGAACAAGATCTTGTTAAACTGACTTTTGGAAAATTACTGGAAATGACAAATGTAAAAACTGTGAAACAAAAACAAGATACTACAGTGACCGAAGATGCGTTTAAAGGAATGGACTTAATATCACAGGCAATATTGGACCAAGAGTTTAATATGGATATTATAATCGACTTGCCGACGATGAACAAAAATTCTAAAGATCAAGTAATATGTATACCTGGTATAGAAGGTTATTTTGGAGCATATTTTAATATTGCGCCTAAAATAAGAGCTCCTGCTTTTTGTATTCAACCTTACGTCGAGCTAGAAGAGAAAACTGCTAGTGTAGAAATATTATCAAACAAACTTTTTGCTGTAAGTTTTTACATATAATTACGATATTTTTTTTTTTTTTTTTTTTTTTTTTTTTTTTTTTGCGGAATACATTTTATCTTACAATTATTTTGTATTTTACAGCGTATAAAAGACAGAATTGACGTTAAAAAAAATATTGTAATAGTTGGACATTCGTATGGTTCATTAATTGCTCTTGAATTTGCAAGAAAAATAGAAGAACTAGGAGTTATAAATGTTAGAATTATATTTATCGATGGAGCACCTTTATTATTGAAAGCACTCGCATCTAAAGTCCAGGCTAATACCGTTATCGGTGCGCAAACTTTTGTATTGTCTTCACTTATATCTCTTATAGCGCCAACACTTCAAGATTCGGTAATAACATTCAAACATGATTTACGAATAACATTTGCAATATTTGCATTAAACTAAGAAAACTAATAAAGTGTAAAATACAATGCCATTAAAGCAGAAACATTTATTATTTCAAAATTACAGTTAATGAAAAAAATGGAACAGTGCACAAACTGGGAAGAAAAAGTACAAGTTTTCATATCTCTTCTTCCCGATAAAGGAAAATTAACACCCGAACAATGGAAATATTCACTAGATGGATTATACAAACGAATGATTACTATTGGTCGTTATGACTGCTCGAATTTAGCACCGCTAAAATCTCCGTTTTGTCTAATTAAGCCTGAAAAATTAGCCACGTCATTGTTACCAGAGGACTACGGCTTAGGAAAAGTAAATGGATTTAATTATCGCTAAACTTTGAATACATTTTTTAATACTAAACATTTCATTTCATTTATGTTTCAGCTTACAATAAATAAAATAGATGTATATAGCGACGAAGGAAACCACACATCAATACTTGGAAGTGATAAAGTTATTCAAGCTATTAACGGAGAACTGAGGGAAATTTATATTTGAAATAGTTATTGCGAAACTATGCAAGTTTCTCTGCAAAACTCTTGAGAAATCTATAAATCGGTCAAAATTAGAATTACTCATTCTTTTGTAGTCTTTTACAGAACACATTTGTCGCATGAGTTTATGAACATTTGCGGAATAAATGTAAAAATGTAAAAAAAAAAAAAAAAATACAAATTTTAAATGAATTTAATTCAACTAATGTAATACCGCTAAATGTTTCCATTTGAAATACATATAATACACGATGTGTTCTATCGAAGTCTTATTTTATTGAGGTTGTTGTATTATTTATTAATAAAAAAAAAACGTTACACTTTCGAACATTTTATTTTTCATCTTAAAAAATCTATTTCCGCAAATGAAATTTAAAAGAAATTGGGTTAGCAATGGATATAGCGATTTAAATTTCCTGAACCCGGCATTGTTTTCTTTTCCTTTTAACAGATGTCGCTTGTATTCAGTGAAACTTGAGTTCGCTCAGTGTTTAGCCAAACTGCAAACCGGTTAAGTTTATGTTTTACGAAAAATAACTTGATATAACTAAAATATTTAGTTTGTTTTATAATAATAACGACCGTTGTATTTATTTGTACCAATTACAACAACAGGTAAGAAAGACAGGTGATAAATTCACTTACTCTTAATGATTTATTATTAGAACGCCAATACAGGATGATTTTTAAATGTACTTTTATATTCATCTTTGCGTATTTAGCCACGTGTATTGTCATTAAAAATTGCATTAATACTTGTTTAAATAATGTTAATCATTAATAAAAATATTATCGAAAATTGACATTACCTAACGATCATTTCTTTTTTCAGCTTAATATGACTGAGGTTGAAAAAATTGAGGATAACTTTCAGACACCATGGATGTTAATGACTGAGCTGCCTGACATTAAGTTATTCGGTCGATGGAATTGCGAAGATGTACAAGTAAATGATATGTCTTTGCAAGATTACATTGCGGTAAAGGAAAAAAATGCCAAATACGTTCCACATTCAGCCGGGAGATATGCTGCTAAAAGATTTAGAAAAGCTCAATGCCCGATCGTCGAACGATTGACTAATTCCCTTATGATGCACGGCAGAAATAATGGCAAAAAACTTATGGCCGTGCGAATTGTGAAACATGCTTTTGAAATTATTCACTTGTTAACGGGAGAAAATCCTCTTCAGGTAAAAAATGATAGAATGAAATGTAAATGTAGTATTTAAGTGAACGTGAAAATGAATTTTAATTTCATTTGTTTACTGAGGATTTTAAAATAATGCTTTTTGATTTTGTCAGGTCTTAGTCACTGCCATTATAAATTCAGGACCACGAGAAGACTCTACGCGTATTGGACGTGCTGGAACTGTAAGACGTCAAGCCGTTGACGTTTCACCATTGAGAAGAGTGAACCAGGCAATCTGGTTACTTTGTACCGGAGCTAGAGAAGCTGCGTTTAGAAACATCAAAACAATTGCCGAGTGTCTAGCCGATGAATTAATTAACGCGGCTAAAGGTTCATCAAATTCTTACGCCATTAAGAAAAAAGATGAATTGGAACGTGTAGCAAAATCTAATCGTTAAATTATATATATATATATATATAATTAAAAATATTTTAAAAAATCTTTTTATTTTAAAAAGTCATATTATATGTAACATTGTCCTCTTCATTGTCAAATTAATATAATCTATATAATTTTATAAGCATAAAATTTTATTCAATAAAAAGTTGTAAAATCAAATTAGACATTTTAATTTTATTAAAGTTTTATACATTCATCAGTTTCGAAATAATTGATGGAGTATGACGCATGCGCGGTAACAGTAAGCACTGTGTACAGTGAACAGTCAAACGTCTTCATAGTTAGAAATTGTTATTAAGTATAATTTAGATATTAGTTTAGTGTAAAGATGAACATTACAGAAAAATTAAGACAGGTAGATGCATATCCAAAAACGCTCGAGGATTTTCGTATTAAAACTTACAGTGGAGCAATAGGTAATACATTAAAATAACGTATTTCATGGAATCCGGCTTTTGACAGCTAACTTGTCACTTGTGCAAAATTTTATATGAACAATACACATAATAACATAAAATGATAGTAAAATTTCTTTCTGTTTCATTTCCATTAAATTAACATACAAATTTTAAAGTAAACAACATTGTACCAAACTTAAATAATATATAACCTAAAACATGTAAAAATTTTAGATATATAAAATTATTTTGATTTTATGTAAAATATAACAATTTAATGCAAACATGAATTATGTTATTATATAATTTTTTAAATATTTCTTATCTTTGAGTATTACATAAGTTCTCTGTTTTTCAATAAAAAATTATTGCATTGTGACTTAAAATGCGAAATTTCAGAAAGAATTTAATTTATATAAACTATTAATATTTTCTGTTATAGTGACAATCATAAGCTCAGTGATCATGATCATGTTATTTCTATCCGAATTAAGTGATTATTTTTCACCAAATATGAATGAGGAATTATTTGTGGATACCTCAAGAAGTCCAAAGCTGAAAATTAATTTAGATATAATAGTATCACATCTCTCGTGTGATGGTACGTGTTTATATATCGTTTAATTAAAATAATTAACTAAGAACAAAACGTACTACATTTTTTCTGTCTTTAGTATTATCATTAGACGCCATGGATTCGACAGGGGAACAACATTTACAAATTGAACATAATATTTATAAGAGAAGATTAGATCTAACCGGTAAACCTATTCAAGACCCTGAAAAAACAGGTTTGTTAGACATCAAGTATGAATAAAATATTCATTCTATTATTTAGAATTATATTTTTTAAATGACTTCTGTATTCATTTACTTAATAAAGAATGCTTTTTATAATAACAGAATTAGCGACGATTAAAAGGGTCAAAAACGCAACTATGCAGCAGGACCAGGTACTTATTATTTTTTTTTTTTTTTTTAATATTAAAAATTAAATGTAAAATTCGTTATAAAATGTATCATTACTTTCATATTGCAGGCAGTTGAAACAACAACTGTTCCACCTTGTGGTTCATGTTATGGTGCAGAAAATGAAGCTGCGAACATAAAGTGTTGTAATACTTGTGCCGAAGTTAAAGAGGCTTATAAACTAAAACGGTGGGCTGTGCCTGATTTGTCCACGTTCAAACAATGCGAAAATGATAATTCACAAGAAAAAGTTGAAAATGCTTTTAACGAAGGATGCCAGATATATGGTTACATGGAAGTTAATCGAGTCGGTGGAAGCTTTCATATTGCTCCAGGGGAAAGTTTTTCTTTAAATCATGTTCATGGTAATTATTTTGTTTTCTTATAATGTGTAAAATAACCATTAAAATAAAACTGACAAGTTAAAACTGTGGTTTCAGGACATGATCTGCAGCCTTTTTCTTCCAACGTTTTCAATATGACGCACACTATTCGACATATGAGTTTTGGAGTTAAAATACCAGGAAAAACAAATCCAATGGATAACACTGTGAACGTAGCAAATGAAGGTGCGTATTCTGTAAAACACGTTTTATTAAAAAAAAAAAAAAAAAACTTTTTCAATTTTACAAATTTTACC
>JABFQA010003121.1:0-10193 GCA_022817065.1 Probaryconus sp. ZL-2020
AAATAAGAAAGAATAAAGAAAAAAAAAAAAAAAAAAACCATGTGAAAAATATTTACCTCGTCTGGACAAATGATAAGTTTAAAAGTCAACAAGTCGTCTGGGTCCGGAAATTCAGTTCCGCAAGTTTTTGGTAAATTTAATTCAGTTAAATCTGAAAATAAGTACAAGACACATTAAAATAAATTTGAATAAATCACACCTCGTATTCATAAAAATAAATAAACACGCCATTTTGCCAGAACTGCCAAACTCCTTGAAAGACGTCATTTGAAGAACAAAGGAAACTCGTGAACATTTTTGAGACAAAAATTTATTGCAAAAAAATAATCACGAGGTTCAATACAATAATTTACAGGAAATTGAAGGCAACCTTTTGTGATCCTAAGTTGTGCAGCGGAAGCCTTCTTTTGTGTTCCAGCCTTAGGCGACTCGCCATCCTTTTTGGCCTGTTTCAGGGAGAAGAGTTTAATCATCTTACAAGCTAGTGAATAAACGCGAGAATTTCCGTTGCATAAACCTCAGGGTTTTATTAACGTTCCTACTGTCGTGTGAACTCTCGACTGCGCCGTTTTGGAGTCAGAGGGAATTTAATAAACCTCCGGGTTTTTGTTTGACAAGGGAAACTGTCCGAAGGCGACTCAGCCGAACTGCTCTTCGATGCTACGGAGTCGCCATTTCACGGGATGTTGCTGAATATAATATTATTTCAATTTGGCGCCAAATTCAATTGTAATGATTTTGGTTATGACATTTTTTTATTCTTAATACAATCCCCAGTTAATTACTTAAAGAAACTGCGTATCTTGACATTTACATTTTGACAGAAAAAAGAAAAGACATTTTTAACAAATAATTAACGAAAAGAAAATATAATTTTGATGGAAAACGTATTTGTTTTTGTTTTATTTTTTTGGTTTTTTTTGTTTGTTGAAGTTTTGAGATATTATGGAATATTGTTACAACGCCACCTATACAGAATGTTAACTTTTATAATAATACTAGTTTTTGAATTTTGGCGCCAAATTCAACTAGTTTGATCATTGGTGAAACTACAAACAAAATGGTATCGCCGTCCTTTTCTATTCCATGCAAATTGACAAATAATCGATATACTATATTTAAACAAAACAATTATTTTATCGAAAATATGTTGTCAAATGTTGTTTATCTTTTTGAAAATTAACGTTGTTCAATTCAAATTATTTGGTTTTCGTAAAAAATTGAAAAGAGATAAAAAAAAAAATAGATGTTCCATTTTTAGCCGCAGTTTCGCCACTTGCGAACGACGTGAAATTGATAAAAGTGGTTTTCGCTCTACGACAATGTCATTTTTCTTTCCAAACAGAGCTCCCTTCTCTGCGGGGTTCGACGTTGGAGTTCGTAGAGTTAACATCGCGGAATAAAGTACCGTTAAAAAAAAAAAAGAATAATAAAGGCAAAACAAATTGTATAATTCTGAGAAATTGAGGACTGATAGAAAATCCTTGCACGATCCTTTTTGAAGAAAAGAGCCGAAGGTTTTTGGATCCTCGAAACCAGTTTCCCTTTGTAAGAGACACATGGCCGTGGCGGCCATATTGTTAAACTTCTGATTTGGAAAGAGAACTTTTTTGGACAGAAGGTTCTCCATCTCGAGCTTCGAAAAGCCCCTCCCGAGGGGAGGAGGCGAAATCAAATCACCGCTGAAAAATGGTTACAGAACCAGGAACAAACAAGGTAAAAACTAACACCGTAATGTCACAAGATCCTAACAATCCTATTTTACAGACAACTCATAATTCACCCTCACTTAAACAATATACCGACAATAGAAATATGCAATCACCGACCCCTAAAAATTCCCCTCATCTATCCTCGAATTCTAATAAACCAAAAGTCATTGGAAATGTGGTCATCCCTAATAAAAATTATTTATTAAAAGAAAATCGCATTCTCCAAGAAGCCATGGATGAAAAAGCGAGCTCTCTCAATATAACTCCTGCGAGAAAGCGCGAGAGGGCGCAAATAGAGAGAAGTGGATCTGAATCTCCAGTATCACCTGAAAGTAAAAAACAACCAGCAAGAATAAGCGACCGAAGTGATGATGAGGACGCAGACACCAAATTTACAGAGGTCGCTGCAGCCAATACCCTTCTAGACATGTCGGGTAACAATCTAATGGAAATTGACACCTCTTCTCCAAATCAAAATGGTGAGCTTCCTAACCCAAAAGCACAAGATGACACATGTATGGACAAAAACACAAATGAAAATGTAAATAAAGGTATATATGGGCCAAACCCAGAAAAACAAGCCCAAAACCAAAACTACGTTAATGAAAATTTTTACAAGGAGGAAGACATCGGTCCTTACTATGTATTTATACAAGTCATTGATCCCTTAAAACTTAAAGATAACGACCAAATCCAAAGAATTAGACATTTCAGGAATAACGATTACTTTATACCCAGCCTTCATCCTGTCAAATTAGGTTATATACTTTCCAAGTACTTCCCTAAACTGAGATACACCATTAACATAACTGGCAGAAACAAATTCAAGCTAAACTGCCCAAATGTAAATACTGCAAATATTATTTTAGATTCCAGCGAAATATTAGCTAATGAAAACCTTAAAGTATGGCTTCCAGAAAATATGAATACGATAATTGGTATAATAAACAATGTGCCTACAGATATAAATGAAGACCAGATTAGTGAAAACCTGATTATCCCAGCGCCAGGATACCAGGTCATCTCAATTCGAAGAGAAATGATGAGAAAGAGGGATGAGGATGGTGAATCATCCGACCAAACAGGAAAAAGGACACAATTCATCCCATCAAAAACTATATCGATAAAATTTAGAAACACCCAATTACCTCCCTACATTTACCTTTATAATTACAGACACGAAGTAAAACAATTTTACCCAAAAATCCGAATTTGTAATAATTGTCATAACCCGGGACACATTGCAAACTATTGTAAATCTAACCCGAAATGTTACAGATGTGGTGACCACAAAGATGACCGTGAAGGTCCTCACGAAACGTGCCTGATTAAACCCACTGACAAACCAAATTGCTACAGGTGTGGAGGAGAGCATTGGGGCTCTAGTAGGAAGTGCAGAATTTATGGGGAATACTCCAGAAACCTGAAATTCGCTATAGACAATAGAATATCGTTAAACGAGGCAAAGCGGTACTATGACCAAGCTGAGGAGGCTTTAAACTACCAACAACCCTCCTACCCCCAGCGGTCCAGAGGAGAATGGCAAAGGGACTCTTGTCCCCCAAACACCAAAGACCGAAATACCTTTCCCCCCCTCTCGAACACATATTCTATATTTGCAGAAAGCGGGGACGGGGTGACAGAGGAACAAGAGGAAAGGAATATTTACAATGCCAACTTACATAACTACACGGCCAGATCTTACTCTTCTAAAGTAAGAAATCAACCTAATCAACTACAAAAAAGGACGGATTATCGACAACAAAAATCAACCGCAAATCCAAATGCTAAAACAAAACCAAGGCAAAAATATCCTCTTACTGACAGCAGATCAACAGAAATGAAATATGAAAATGGCTTTGCATTAAAAAAAAACCCAGACTATGCAACAATTTCCTACACCTCCCGAACAAAACAGACTGAAGACAAGAATACAAGATACACAACACACAACACACAACGTAACATAAACCAAGAACAAATAGTAGAAAGAACCCAACCAAAACACAAACCTTCATCTCCCGCCGTGAATGAAACAATTCAACAAATAATAAAAATAATCCTAGAGCAACAACCAGAAATTAAAAACCGAATTCCATCTAATCTCTTAGATATCCTCATTGACAACCACTATGCCTAGTAACAATCCTATAAACACATCACTACACAGTATGACTCAACCACATCAAGGTCAAAGTCAACGTCAATCATATGAAAATAATTTAACGTGCAAAGACTCAGTAGAGATCCTGTATTGGAACTGCAACGGGATAAACACTAGTCAAGATGAACTTTTACTCCTATCTGATAAATATGACGTGATATGCCTGCAGGAGACTATGCACGCACAAGATAGAAGCTTCGAACTCGCAGGTTTTAATGTTTTCAAAAAAAATAGAAACACGGTAGGCGGAGGACTAGCTACATGCGTTAGAAATGATATCCCTACAGAAGTTGTTGATCAAATATACAGTAAAGAATATGTGCTGGAGACCCTATCTGTTAAGATCAAATGTAACAAAGGTGAAATAATAATAACAAACCTTTATAGACCCCCAAATGGAGACAACTATATAATTAAAAACAAATTATGGAAAAAACTGTTTTCATCATATCCGAGTGATACTCTGAGATTGGTGGTGGGGGACTACAACGCCCATGCTATCCATTGGGGTGGCAGATCTGACACGCCTCTGGGAGAGTCTCTTCTAGAGGCGGTTGCTGACACGGATCTCATTTTATTAAATCGAAAAATAGCTACACACTACCCATCGAACCTCAATAACCCTTCGGCAATAGATCTAGCCCTTGTATCATCCGACCTAGCCCTTGAAACAAATTGGTACCCCCTAGATGCACTATACAACTCTGATCATAGACCCATAAATGTTTCCATAGCAGCTAGATTAATGACATACCCATTCAATTCCCATAAACTCAAACTGAATAATATAGATTGGGACATCTTCCAAGGGTACTGGAGGAAAGAGAGAACGACGGACTCACAGTTCTTTAAGGAGCTCAGTCCGGCAGATAAATACGACCAATTTCATAACATCATCCTACAAGCACTGAATGCGGCAACCAGCGGAAAAAAGAACCAGAGAAACAGTGAGAAAAGGGTGAACAATCTGACCGATCAAGTGAATACGAACCAATTCTCAACCCAGAACACTGGAATGGGGAGAAGGGGGGTTGGAGAGAAAAAGACAAAAAGATTTCACGCCCCATGTTATTGGTGGAATCAACAATGCGCAAAAGCGAGAGAAAATAAAATAAAGGCAGAAAGGGACTTCATTAAATCACCAAATGAGACATCCAGAGAAAATAAAAACCATAAGAGAGCACTATGGAAAAGAGAATCTAAGCGTTCAAAAAGGAAATCTTTTAAAGATTTTTGCTCGAGTCTAAACGCCAAAACTCCATCAAATATAATTTGGAGAATCCTGAAAAAATTTACTAACAAGAATGCGACAATAGGATCAACTTTCAATTCTACAATGAATACAGAACTAAGGCCCAATATAGACGAACTTAAACGATCCCTTACCCAACCACCATCAAAAATTTTTCCCTTCCCTGCGCTAAATGAATTCAGAGAGAATCCAGTGCTGAGTAAGGACATATCAGTAGAAGAAATCATGAAAGCCATAAGATTATCTAAAAAAAAGTCATCACCGGGAATGGACAAAATATGCAACTCAATTTTGGCACAACTACCACAAAGAGCAGTGAATATACTTACTGACATCTACAATGAGCTATTAAGTTCAGAAACCATCCCAGAAACATGGTCGCAGTACCTAGTACATATAATCCCAAAAACAAAAAAGGGCAAATTCAGACCCATAGCCCTTTCTCAGTGCCTCCTGAAGATAATGGAGAGAGTCATTAATGAGAGGATTATGTGGTTTTGCGAGAGATACCATAAACTCTCTCCTTTTCAATTCGGCTTCAGACGAGGAAAATCATGCATTGACAACCTAACAATAGTGACAAACGACATACGTGCAGCCTTCCTTAACAAAAAATCCCTAACAGCTCTATTCGTGGATGTCAAAGGGGCCTATGACAACGTCAACCCCACACTTGTTTCACATACATTGGCCTCGATAGGGATACCGCTAAAGATAACAAGATTCATCCATAATACTATAATAAACAGGACTCTCTTCTTTAAAATTAATGGCATAATAGAACCACCAATGAAGGCAACAAACGGTCTACCCCAAGGTAGTGTGCTATCCCCCACATTATTCAACATATATTTACATGACCTGACAAATTCTCTGGAAGGAAACGTTAAAACGCTGATATTTGCTGATGACATAGTCATCACAACTACCGACAAAGAAATCCCCCCAACGTTGAATACGATAAAGAAAAATCTATGTAACCTAGAGGAATATCTTGGAAATAAGTGCCTAGAAATATCGCTAGAAAAAACTGAACTGATGATTTTCACTAACAAAAAAGAAAACATAGATTCCTACAAAATTGAGAAAGACAATTATACCATCACACCAATCAAAACGGTCAAATTTTTGGGCATGACCCTTGACCAGAAATTAAACTGGAACCCCCATCTCAAGGAAACTTTACACAAAACTACTAATAGAATGAAAGTGATGAGAACACTCACGAAAAAGACATGGGGAGCAAGCCCTAGAGTAATGTTAACTTTCTACAGCGCAGCTATTCGATCGGTAATAGAATATGGCTGTCAAATATTAGACCTGCAGAACCAATCGATTTTAGACAAACTTAACATTGTTCAGAGGAAAGCAGTGAAAACAGCACTGGGACTAAGACAGTCAACTCCCAATAATGTAGTCACAGCGGAAAGCGGATTTCCAGATTTGAAATTCAGATTCGCGAAACTTACAAGAAATTATTACATAAAAAACTTAGCTATCTTATCAAACCCAGTAATTCTAGCCATCAAAGATTACTACAACCTCCTATCTGTGAAATTAAAAAGGAAACCAGAAATTTTCACCAAAACAAAGAACAAGATTTTTGCAATCGATGCATTTCACGTTATAAAGGAAAATGCGCTTATAACATCAATGCATAAAAGTCCATTCCACATTAGCTTTGTATACGAACCAAATACCATTTCGGAGGAAATGAAGATAATTTTCTCGCCGAAGGAGGCGTTATCCAATCAGCCTAATCCCGTAGTTATTTTGGAGAATTTGTACCATATAGAAAAGGAAGGGAAACTGACTTTCTATACGGACGGATCAAAAGACAAAAAGAGAACCGCCTATGCAACCCATTCCCCTCAATTAGGTTGGGAAAAAGCAGAGAGAATTGATGATCGAGCATCCATATTCACGGCTGAAGCAAAAGCAATCGACAATACCCTAGACCATATAATAGAGAAGAAGATTACACACTCGGAAATTCTTATTTTAACTGATAGCCAGTCGGTATTGAAAGCAGTAGACCCCATTAAAAGAAATAATTCAAAAATAAACTCCTCTTATATCATAAATGATATCAGTCATAAGTACCAAAAAGCAACCACAACATTATGCAACAAAATCTCTCTTATATGGATCCCTAGCCACCAAAACATACCAGGTAACGAGAAAGCTGACATACTAGCAAAAAATGCTCTAAAAAAAGAAATAAACCATGCCATAAAACTCCCATATTCAGACTTCTTCACTAGAACACAAGAGCTATTGATCTTAGCCCAAACCAAGCAATTAAATAATACTCATATGAACAAAGGACGTTTCTACTTCAATAAAATTTACGCAGGAGAATTTAGAAAGAAGCCCTGGTTCAAAAACCTCCCTGACGACAGGCATTTGATCTGCAACATGATAAGACTGAGAACCGACCATACAACATTAGCCCAGAGCTTAGCAAGGAAAAATATTATCCCGGATCAATCATGTAAATGTGGTGCCCCATCAGAGACAATGACTCACTACTTTATGTTTTGTCCGGAATACTCGGAAGAAAGAAAAATAATGAAAAATAAAATGAAAGAAGACAAAGTAAAATTCAGAGATAACACCCCCCAAGACCTAATAGAAATTATTAAAGGAACAAAGCTCACACCATTATGGATATTAAACAACTTCATAAAAAACACAAAAGGATATATCTAAAAACTTAATGAAACAAGAAGAGGTATATGCTAGCCCTTCAAAATTCCCGCCCTAATCCCACTTTTCCCGATCCCCCACCCCCTCCCTCTGTGACATCGGTTTCCGGACTGAGGGACGTTGAGAGTCGGGAGAATGGTGCCGAGAAACAGAACAACGAGCAGATAGCCTCCAAACTTTAAGCTCCGTTCACAGCAAACTTTACCAACTCATAAAACCGAACACCTACATAACCAACTAGACTACAGAGAGATACCCATAGTTGCTGATGGGCAGAGTGGGTCTAACAGAGGACCTGGGACTCCAAGCGAAAAGAATTACTACTACTACTACTCTCTTTTGAACAAACAAACAAACAACTTGAATTAATTAAAAAAACAAAAATTCAAAAGAAGTTAAAAAAAGGTTTCACTCAAAAAAAAGATTATTATCAAAAATAAAAGGATTGTTAGCTGTGACAAAAATAATTCGTACAAAAAGATCAAAATTATACGAAATAAATAGAAAGACATGAAATAACCAAATGCTCTCTAGTCAGTTTTAAAATAACCTCAAAAATCAAAAGGAAAGGGTTAAAAGAGGTTTAATAAGGATTAAAAGCGATTTGCAAATATTTTTGTTGTTGAAAGAAGAACTTTATTTGTTAAGGTAATTTATTATTGAATAAACATTGAGGAAATAAAACAAACTTTTAAATAAAAAAAGATAGAAAAGAAAATAAATAAAATGTCAAATCAGAACGATGAGCTCGATTACGAAACAATGAAAAATTCTGCCAAGAATGAGAATATGGATTTGGAAAATTACAGGAAATTGGTTAAGTCATACATTGAAATGGTGAGCAATTTTTTTGACTTGTTTATCACTAGAATTTAATACAAAGTCTGTTGACAGAACGTAAATTAATTTTTTTTTTTTTTGGTTTGTTATATAGAATTTTCATGTTTTTAAATTGAAATATTACTTTAATTTTCAGCACCTTTACAGTGCAGCTTTATTTTGGGCAGACAAAGTTGTTTCATTAGGGAACAACAATGTCAAAGATATTTGTTTGTTAGCACAATGTATGTTTCTCATGAAACAATATCACAGAGCTGCTCACTTAATTCGAAGTCATGGACTTGAAAAGGTAAACTTTAAAAAAAAAAAAATAAAACTCAGTTTTCTAACTTCTTTTTTTTTTTAATTTTTCATGTACTCATTTTCATTGATTCTTGCAGAAAGATATGATGTGCCATTATTTGACAGTACGAAGTCTCATGGAAGCTAAGGAATACATTGAAGCATTGCAAGTGATAAAAGAATTCGAGATGTGCTCTAATGTTTCGCAATCTAGCAATTTTTCAGATTACGTAGAACCACTTCAAGATACTCCAAAAAATGTTAGTATATATATATATAAAAAAAATTATAAGCAAAGTTTAATGAATTAAATTAAAAATTGTTTAAATGGATTTTCAGGTGCAAAGTGCAATTTTATACGTCAAAGGGAGAGTTTACGAAGCCATGGACAATCGAGTAATGGCAACAAATTGTTACAAACAAGCTCTACATTTTGACGTGCATTGTTTTCAAGCTTTCGAGGCTTTGGTTCAGAACCAAATGTTATCAGCTGCAGAAGGTATAGAATTAAATTTTTTTTTTTTTTTTAACTCAAAAATTGTCAAGTGACAAAAAGGTTCAATAAGCATTTTTGCAGAAAAGGAGCTCTTGGATTCTCTTCCGATCAAGCAACAGTGCTCCGAAGCAGATTCCGAATTGCTGCGTATGCTGTATGAAAGCAAATTGAAAAAATATCAGGAGCCAATTGAAAATAAAATATTTTCAGGCACAGTCAACGAACTCATCGTTGAACGTCTTTCCACAAATTTGGACATACAAGTGTCAGAAGCCGAAAGACTTTATTACAACTGCGACTACCAGCAGTGCTATTCTTTGACAGAAAAGTAATTCTCATCAATTTTTATCAGCAGAAAATTTCTTATTTTATTATTTTTTGTTAAATTATGAATTTATGTTCTTTCAGGATCTTAAAGAAGGATCAATATCACAGTGGTTGTTTGCCAGTTCACATTGCATGTTTGGTGGAATTGAAAAAGATTAATTGTAAGTTAAAATAAAAATGATTTTTTCCTTTTTTATTAAAAAAAAAAAGAATAATAAATGACGTTTTAATTATTATAATATTTCAGCATTGTTTTACTTGGCTCACAAGCTAGTCGATCTCTATCCAGAATCTGCCATTGCCTGGTTTGCAGTTGGATGTTACTATTATATTATTGGTAAAAAAAAAAAAAAAAGGAGAAAACAATTTAATAAAATTTTTATAAAAACAAATTTATAAAAATTTAAAAAA
>JABFQA010003123.1:0-10192 GCA_022817065.1 Probaryconus sp. ZL-2020
GTTTCAACAAAAAAAAAAAAAAAAAAAAAACTCCATCTTTAAAGGGAACATGTAAGCCATAAAATAAAAACTTACTTATAAAGGTCGTTATGCGTAACGATATCCCTTATGGATTCTTCGGGGGAGACGTGGTAGTTGAGCAAACCAGCTGTCCTGGGGCTTATTGTGCAAGGCGGGGTGTCGTCGCGCAATGCACTGGATGCAACCAGGTCGTCCTCGGAGGAGGCGGTAGGCATCGGACTCGGGGGCGGGCTTGGTGGGCCCAACAGATCCTCGCTCCTAGAGTGACGCATTTCGTTGCTACGAAATACTTCGTTGGCTGGTGTCGCCGGTGGTTTCCTAAACATCACGCTCACGGCATTCCCGCCGGAACCGCTTGGGCCCGGAAACCCGCCGGCCGTGATTCCGATCAATAAATCCGTCATCCTTTGTCAGTTGTCCGCAATTTTATAAACCAAACAACAAACTTGTCACTTCCTATCAGGACATATTCCCTCGACCGTACAACAAAAAGGCATTCTCTACTAAAATACAAATTTCTTTTTTACTTTGAATTTTAGTTTTCGAATTAAGTAAAATTAATTAAATTATATTTTCGCGTTACTTCAATTTTCGTTAGGTCGATAGCGAAGACACGCACAAAGCTTTGTTTATTTATGTATTTAATATAATACAATCACTCCGAACCGTCGCTTCCGGCTGCTTACTTTAGCACCTTTTGTAGCACTCCTGCACGACGCGACGTTTACCTGTGCACTGCCTGTCCAATGCCAATCGTTTGGGAGTAAAACACGCTCCGAAGCAACAGCATTCTTTCCAAGCTTCGGGAATGTCTCGCTAGCTGGGGCACGATGACTGTAATAAATATCAGCAGGAGAAGGCTATTATTGAAACTCTTGTACTGAAATAAAAGGTATTTAAACTCAGTCATGTTGAAATTACTCTTGGCTGAGCTCAGACATTTCTTAGAGACATATGCAAATGATTTTGGTAATAGTCACCTTCAGAAACATTTGCTGAAAGAATTTCAGGGTACAGTTTCAATTTCAGAGACATTTGTATCTTCGAGGGTGATGCTTTTATTCAGTTGCAAAAACGATTATTGCAAAAAGGATTGATCCTAAGGGAGTTTGAAAGTGTGACTGTGATCTGGTCTTTAGTTGGCTTAATGTTGGATTTGTACATTTGAATCCTGAATAATTTAATGATTTTTTTTTTTTTGTAATTTTAAAAATAATATTTTAGTACCTTCTGTGTCCTGGAAAAGTAATACATAATTAATCATTTGATAATTAAATTATTTAAACAAATTTTTAACCTCCAAACTCAAAAATTAAATCATTTACATTTTCCAGTAACAAAAAGTTAATAATTGCATCTTCCTAAATAAATTAAATTTAATTAAAAATGAACTTACATTAATTAGGAAAGAGATAAATAATACATTTTATTCATTTCTTGCATTGTAAGTTTCATTCATTTAAAATCACATTCAAATTCAATGACAATTTATTTGTAAACATAAGTTTTTTAAATGGATTATGTAATAATATTACTTTACGTTGTTATTACTCCAGACTGTTTGTATACAACATAAATTCACTTTAAATTTTATTCAACAAAATTTAAATGTCCAGCAAAACTAGTTAATTGTTGTTGTTTTTTAACAAAACCAGTTAATTAAAATATACATTTGTAGCCGTCAAAACAAACAGAAGATATCTGAAGGTAAAGTAGTTCGTAACAAGGATAAAGCAGATTGGACCATAGGAAGGTAAGAGAGACACCTTCAATATCGATAGAGCAATTGATAGACAGTGCACGTTAGCTAAACCCCATCATTTTATGTTTTAGCATAAAAAAAAAGACTAAGTTTAATTAAATTGGTTTTATGAACAACAATTTTGTAGGCACAAGTTAAAATAATGGCGAACAGAATAATAAAAAAGCTTACTTCAGCTTTAATTGTAAGTAAAAATCAACAAATTCGACATGCACATCATTTAAAAGGCCCACCCAATATCAACCCAAAAAATTTACAGCAGAAATTAGCAGGTTTGTATTGTAAATTTGCAATAAAATTAATAATAAATAATTTGCATGATATTTAATAGTGTTATGAATTTAATAAATATTGATTTCTTTTTGTTGTAGAATTAAATTACAAAGATCCTGCAGTATACTATACTGTAGACATTGGTTTTACAATGGATACAAATTATACCAAAAGTATAAAAGCTGCAATTATGAAGGAATATTATGAAAAGAAAAAGGACACAAATTTGGCAAAACTATCTCTTTCTGAACAACGTGAGATTTGCATTGACAACATTACCATTTAATATTGATATATATCCAAAATTGTTAATAAAAGAAAAACTTGTTTTGTTTCAGTAAAAATTGATTTGGATGAAGTAAAAAAAGATTGGTATCAAATTGATGCACCAAAACATTTAAAAAAACTAGCAGAACATTACGCAATATTCAATGATCTGTATGGCGATGCTTATTTTTATCCAGTTGTACCACTTACAATTAATTATGAGTTTGGGAATGAGGAATATATTGCACAAGTTTACAATGGTAATATAGTTAAACCTTTTGAAGCAACAAATAGTCCTTCAGTTTCATACGTTGCTCCGGAAGATTCGCTTTGGACTTTATTGATGACAACACCTGATGGAAATTATTCTGATCCTAATATTGAATATTGTCACTGGTTTATGTAAGGTCTCTAATAATAGGTATACAAAATATTTGCTTCAATCATTGTCATTAAAATTTGTATTAAATTTACAGTGGTAATATTCCTGGGAATGATATTTCAAAGGGTGAACAATTAGTTGATTATTTAAGACCCATTCCATGTAGAGGATCTGGTTATTATAGGTACATTTTTGTACTTTACAAACAAAACAAGAGACTTGATTTATCTGAATACAAAAAAGAACAACCATGGTATGCAATTCACATATATTTATATACTAATTTAAAAATTGTATTCTTTATATTGAATTAAAATTTGTTATTTCAGCTTGAATTTGGTCGAGCGAAATTGGAGTACATATGATTTCTACAGAAAATATCAAGACGATATAACTCCAGCAGGACTAGCATTCTTCCAAAGTGATTGGGACAATTCTACTACTGAATTTTATCACCATACTTTAAGTTAGTATAATATTAAAAGTAAAATAACTATTACTTATAATCACTTTGTTACTATCGTTAAGAGGGATTCCCTCACCTGGCAATTCTAATCGAGAAACAATGGTATTTATTGAATAAAGGAAACAAAGATAACGATAGTAACGAGGACTCAATAATTATAAACTGATTCATAAATTATTATTATTACAAGAAAATTATAAACCATATTTAATTTTAGACATGAAGGAGCCATATTTTGAATATGATTTTCCAAAACATTATCTGCGTAATGAAAAATGGTTTCCAAAAAAAGAGCCATTTGACGTATATTTAGATATGTTTCGAGATCCAAAAGACATAAATAAGGAAATGTTAGTAAGAAAATTGAGAAAAACTCATCCATTTAATGGCCCAGAAAAACCATTGAAATATCCAGCTTGTGAAAGGATTGATAACTTTACTGTACCCAGTTGGCTTAAAACTCGTTTAGTTAAAGAACGTTCAGGAGTTGGTAATGTTACTGAAATTGCTTAAGTATTATCACTACTGTTTTTACTGTATAAAATACAAATAATAAAATTTTATTTAATATCCATTTAGTTTCATATTTTTAATTGTACTTTTAATAAGTTATCACTTAACGCGTTTTACATGTAATTTTTATATTTAAATGTAAATGTAAATATCTATAATATTAATTAGTATTTTATTTACTACTTTTTATTTTGTTACAAATTATATATTTCATTATGTTTTTGTTGTATTATAGTTTTATTTATATTCAATTAAGTTTAGCATCATCAACAATTTTTTTACTTTTGTTTTTGATATCAGCTCTTGTCATTATACCCTCATCAATTATGTCGTGCTCAATAAAAATACCTGTAAACCGCGATTTAAGAACAGAACATTACAATACAATAAACTATGTAAATTTTGAAATCAATATAAGTTATAATTGAATAGTAACAAATTAATAATAGACATTCCGTAAACTTACTGGAATCTTCTTTTGCTTCTGTGTCAAATGCTAATTTTGACCTATAATTGGATATATAATTCTGATATAAATCTTTAGCCTTGTCTTCTTTTTCTCTGTCAAGCTGAAAGTTACTCATGGCAAATAGTATTCCAATTTTTCGACTGACTTCTGATAGTAGTTGTAAACCTGTTTAAATATGACCATCTTTATTATATGTTCATTTATTTTATATGTAATTTGTTATGATTTATATTTCTTGTGCCCACCATCAGTTTCAATTTTGTTTAGATCGTCTGATTTAATTCTTTCTTTGTCAAGATTGACCGTTAATATATCCTGTTTGTCTGGAATTTTAGATGATTCCATTTCTTCTTTTTTTGGCAATTTTCTTTTCTGCTCAGTGCCATATTTTATGCAAACCAGAATCGACAGCATATTCTGTAATGCAGCTTTTATCATCATCAGCAATTCGCCACGACTTTTTATTCTTTGTTTCAAGTCATCTTCTTTTTTCCTTTGATTATCTAGTTCTTTTATTATTTCTGCTTCAGTTTCTGCGAATCTTCAATACAATTCATGTACGAGTAAGTATTTTTAATTATTAATTAAAATATTAAAGTAAGATAGTATAATATTATCTTATTTAAATATTTAAATTATAATGAAATTTTCTATTGAACATACTTTTTGTTATTAGCTGTTACAGCATGATTTTGTAAAGCTAGTATTTTATCTGCATGATTTATTTTGTTTAACAATGCATTTCTTTTTTCTTTATAGTGATTGAAATGGATATCTAAAAGTCGCTTTCGTCTTATTTGAGATTCCAATCTATAATAAATTGGTGCAATAACAGAGACTGATATTATTCTGGAATTTCGATATTTAAAAAATATATATTTATTTATAATACCTTGCAAAAAGTTCTTCGTACGAACGCACAAGCAATGACACTTTAATCTTTTCAAAAATATTCTCTAAATTATTGAGTTCTTGTTCTAAAGATTCATCAATCGTTATATGTACTTTGCCTTTTTTTGTAAAATCAGTATCACTCTAAAAATTGCAATAACCGGAAATTATAATTTTACATTTTTTTTTGACATCACGCAAATTTAGTTTTTCATTCAAAATTGATCGATTAAAAAATTCATTTACCTCGACGCGAACGACAGATTGCGCGTAAGCCCATAAGTCTTTAACTTGTTCTCGTGCAATTTCGAGAGTACGCTCTCGTTCCTTCATATTAATTATAACTTCTCGAACCGTTTGTTTGTACCTTAAGGTGATTTCTTCTAAATTGTCTACGGATGATTGACCTATCATTGTGCTTCGCAAAATTAACCGGCATTGATCTATTTGATCAATTTTTAGTCCATTAAAAACTAGGTCGTAATGCACGGAATCCTGTAATTACAATTATCGAAGGCTTTCAAAGAAATTGAATTTTTTTCCCACGTTCTCAGAACGTGCTATTCTTCAGCCACATGAATTTTTTAATTATATATATATAATTCAATTATTGTTTCAAATATTATTTGTTAATTTAAACCATGTATCGTGAATTTTTATAAAATATTATTTGTAATTACTTTAAAGCTTTTAATTAATTGAAACTTAATTTAACAGAATAGACTGACAATATTGAATTTGATAAATGACAATCTTATTCAACGAAATAATTAATTATGTAAAATTAAATAAACGCACATTGAGGGGAACAATAAAAGGTAATTGAATTTTACATGAAATTGAAAAGCATAAACATATAAGGATTTAATTAATCAACTGACGAATTGTTAACATCTAGCTTTAATCAGATAGTCTTATTTGTGTTTGTTGATGAAACCCGTAACCAATTAAAATCGATCAGCAGTCTGGGTTGAATGAAATTGCAGTCATTTACATTGGCAGAAATAGATATTAAATGTATAAATTGCATTACCACTTTTAAGCTATTTTTGTTAAATTCAAATAATTATTGTACAAAAATTGACAATAGCTCATTAAATACTTTCTATTCTTTTTGAAATTTAAGTTTTTCGATTTTTGACTTTTTAAATAAATTTTGAGATTCCTAAATTTGTCTCGAGGTATTTGAAATCAAATAAAATTACTTGATAATAAATCGTACTTTTTTCAAAGCGTCGATCATCGTTTTGTAAGAACTTTGAATTGACTTAACAGCTTTGTATTTCGATACGGTACGTTGATAAAACTTTACAAGGTATTGTTGCCTCAAGTCTGGTTGAAATTCCTGATCTTCCCTGAGTTTCTCCGTCATAGTGGACAATTCTAACTTTATCATACAATTTTCATAATTTAACTTGACTTTCTACAACACCCTTATAGAAATAGATTTGTCTGAAAACGTCTGAAAAAGTCTGAAAAGCTTTGAAAATTTCTTGAAATTGGGAATTCAGACCTTTTCAGACTTTGATCTAAAAAAGTCTGAATAGTTATGAAAATTTCTTCCTGATTTCAGAATATTTCAGATTTTAACAGAGTTTTTCAGACTATATCAGACTTCTTTTTTCAACCAATAAAAAAAAACTCTGAAAAACTCTGAAAAAGTTTGAAATATTCTAAATCAGGAAGACATTTTCAGACTTTTTCAGATTAAGTCTGCAAAAGTCTGAATTCCCAATTTCAAAAGGTTTTTAGACTTTTTTTAGACTTTTTCCGATTTTTTCAGACTTTGTAAGACTTTTTCAGACTCGTTTCAGACTTTTTCAGACAAATTTATTTCTACAAGGGCTCTCTGTATAATGGCTTCATGTTAATAGTTATATGTGACGTAACGATGAATTTAAATTTATCAACCATACAACAAAATTTACCGAAGAAAAATAAAAGACAACGAATGAATTACCTTTTCAATTGTGCTGTATTAAATTTTATTTTAAAGTGTATTCATGATAAAGATTTTTTTTTTTATTATTTCGGGACATGAAAATCGTACCTTCAGTTCGAACAAGTGTTTCATTTTTTTCTTTTTCTCGTATAACATTTTATTGAGTTGCTTCTCTTTGGTATGATTGTCTTGGTAGAGAACTTCGTAAACCTCCTGTAAAATATTACAATTAAATTTGGCATCCTCAATAATGAATTGTTGCATTTCGTTTTTATTAGATTGCAAAAACGTTATTCGCCTTTTTCGACGAAATAAATTACCCGTTGGTATAAAATATGTTTAAGTTTATAAACATTTTACAACCTCGGCGTTGCATTTAGTTTCTATTATGCATGCATTTTTATTATCGGCGGAATTTTTATTACTCCTTTTATAATTTTTTATGGGCAAATTTACGTCTGCTTTGGTAAGGAAATATTGAATTTAACATGATTTTACATATAACGCGTTTTAATATTGCAAAGCAATTTAAACTAAACGTTAAACAAAATTTATTGTAAATAAATAAGGTTTCTTAGGTGTATTATTTCTGCGACGACCAAAACTTTACTATTGTAAGACTAATAACTGTTTCCCGTTTCACAGCAAATGAAAACCAATTTAAACTAATTCAAGTTTCTTGGTTTTAATTATGCTTCGATGAAACTGTAGCGATTGTTTTGCTTAGATCTAAATTTGCCTCGTAGAAAATTCATTGTAAATTGTTTCTTTCAGATTTAATATTAAACTCGTTCACATAATACAAATTTTATTTTATCTAAAATGATAATAAAATGATTTATGTCAAAATGGCAGGTCTCCTTTTTAAATTAAAAAATAAAAATGCTAAAACTTCTGCTTGTTTCGTATAAGTGAACGACAGAGAATGGAATCGATCAATGTGAAAATTATAAAATAGATTGGTTGATTTTTTTTTTTCATAAAAAATTTTGAAAGTAGACAATATTTTTTACGACTGTGAATAGAGCATTTCAAGTTACACTGAAGTATACGATTGTAACTTTACGGCTGGATTTAGGTCACGTAGAGCTAGCTTAATATCTTTGTGCTGAAGCAACGTTAAATGCAAGCTCCTCTTGTTCCCAAGACTGATATCATTGATGATTTCGCGATATGATTTCACGTCCTTTTTTAAACCATGAAGATCTCGGGCAACTTTTTTCTTTAGCAGCGTCGCATTAATCTCTTGAATTTTCTTCTCTCGTTCTGCATTTTGTATTCAGTAAATGATTATTTTTTATATTTATGATTTTGTGTATATAAAAATTTCATGATAATAACGTATTACATAAGCTCATGGATTAAGAATGATGAAAAATGTACGTGGAAATCCACATGTTTTTAATTCAGAGTATAAAAATCAAGAAATATAAAATGTAAAAAGGGAAAGTGAACAAATTGTATAAATAATAAATAACTTAGAATCTATTGTGAATGAATGATAAACATGATATATGAGTTTTATCACGTGAAAAACTAACCATGAAGTTTCAAAATTGCACGATAATCCATCAATTTATCACTTTTTGTCCATCTTTTATCTTTAAATTTTTTTCCTACGATCGATTTTGTCAACGTCATTTTGCTGAATAAAGATTGAATCTGTTTTACAATGTTAAAGTGTGTGCAATTTAAATGAAAGTAACTATGTTTTTTTTTTTTCAAAAACTCAAATACACGTCAATTTACAAACCTTAATGAATATAGCAGTCTATGGTAATGTACCGTTCTTTGAATTAAAGAAGAATTTAGTTTTTAATCTTTAATTAAGAGAACTAGTTAACATTTTCCTTTATTATAAAAAAAAAAAGAAACTTCAAATAAGTACAATTCTGTTGTCAGTACAAAATTAATAGTCAATTATGACTTTAATTTAAATAGAAAAAGGACAAGCAAAGATTCTGCACTCGTGTAATTTGTTTGCATTTTTAATGTTTATTAGTTTTTGATTTATGTAAGACTACGTTTAAAGCGATTTTTAAGTTTTATCAGTTGAAATTATAATTAGTTCGTAACGATTCTAATTAATCCTAACACGGTTACTGTAGTATAGTTAGCAGCACAAGTAACTACATGCAAAATGTTAGGAAGTCAGCTAATGCAAATTGCACAAGATAAGAAACTATGTGTAAGTAAAATGATTAAAGTACAACTTATTTAAAAAAAGTTAATTAAACAATTGCAATTTACGTCGGAAATTAGTTTTGTGCATTTTCGAATGAAACGTACATTCATTACGTATCGCAGATTTTATCGTACAAACCAAAACATATTCAAGTAAGATTACAATGCTTCAAACCATTATTTCACCAAAAGCTTCAAATTTCAATTAAACATGAAATAATAAATAAATTAACATTTTATAATTATCAACTGTTTCATGTTATTTTAACTGGAGCATTATAAAATCATGATAAATAATGAAAAACCATTAAGTTAATCAGTCGACACTTGCACGCGTTTCTGATTAGCTCCTCTTGATTAGACAGCTATTTAATTGAGTAGACAGCGCACGTTCGTATTATCAATAGAATTACACGAGAATAGCTGTACAATGAAAATGGGTTACAGTTTTACATTTATTAATTTGCTCTTATGCTTTTTGGAGGGCCGTTTTGAAAGCATTTAAAATTTATCATGCAAATGAAAGTGGTCCTTAATTTTAATTATATTTCATCGACATAAAGAATAAATAAGGAAGGGTTGGTTGGAGCGTTATAGGCAGATAAAACGTACTTTATTATATTCAAAGGATCGGGCAAAGTGACTTAATTAAGAAAAGATCGCATAAACGAGCATAGAACGTTACGATTCAAAAACCATATATTATATTTACACCGACGCTGCATAATTTTAATTTTTCACAAATTTTTTAACATTTTTTAATTTTTTAATGAACAACAAAATACGTAAGCAAAATATTGCTCCAGTTTAAAGTTAAGTAACTTTATTGTCTGACTAATTTTGTGTTTATACTACTTAAAACCTTAACTTGTATTGTTTAATTTTATTGTTTTTCCCCTTGTGGAAAAATTTTCTCTGAAATTGTCTGAAAAAGTGTCTGAAAAAGTTTGAAAGTGTCTGAGATACTCTGAAAACAAGGTCTGAAAGAGTCTGAAAAAAAGTCTGAAAATCTCTCAAAATTG
>JABFQA010003124.1:0-10190 GCA_022817065.1 Probaryconus sp. ZL-2020
TATTTTAATTTTTTCCTTTTTTTTTTTCTTTTTTATCTTTCATTTTATTTTGTTCTGTATTAGTGTGGTTAATGCGAAATATAATTTCGCACCGTTATTGTTATATTTTTATACACGTAGAAAAAGAAAAAAAAAAAAAAATAGCAGATAAAGAATTTAATGTTTTCTCCGTTGTAATTTTATCGACGCATCGTGCAATGTATTTATTACACTTTTATATGAAAATGCATCGTTTTTATGTTTTCCAATAATAGTCAGTGAAGTTCCATGGTGAAAAATTAAAAACAATTTTCCTAATATTGTGTCGTTTAGTTATCGTCGGAGTTATTTTACATATTATTTCTTTAACAAAATACTGATATAATTATTGTTTCAGTGATGCAAATGCCGTTCCTATTAGATACAAACTGGATGTCAGGAGACGACGTCCTTATCTTTACAGTTCCAAGCACACAGTGTGTGTTTCTTCGAATACGTACAAGTGACAAAGATATCAGCAGTGTCTCATCTGAAACACTTCCAACAAATCATTCATCCGTTATAACAATATTAATACGTCATATATTTCTTTTAATTTACGATTTTAAGAATTATTGTCCGATGGTTTTCAATGAATTTGTAGTATCTTCTCTGTCAGTTCTCATTTTTAACATGAATAACTTTGTTAAGCTATTCAACGCTACATAGTAACCGATAATTCCAAGCTTCGGAGAAAGATAATGGTAACCCACTAAATTATAAACTGGAGAAAATTGAATTAGTAAGTTTTCCCATTGCCATAAGCTCCGCTGGCTTATCATTGATTGATCGGATCTTTGGTCGATCTACATTTATGGGGTTTGGGATAATAACTTTCGAAATAGTACGAGCATTTTGGAGGATTTTGCTTTTACCACTCCCAATGAATTTGTGTTACCTCAATACAGAAAAAATCTGAACGATTAATAAATGCTTATCGTTAGAAATTGATCAGAACTTTTAATTTTCATGTTACTAATTCGAAAATTTTTTTCTTTCATATGACTCGAGACGTCTCAGAAGTTGATGTTCCATTAAGCCGAGCAGATTAATTTCCAAATCCAATCCGCTTTAACCCCCCAAAGGCCCCGGGATTAGCGAGTCGAGCTTTCCAAATTGATAACGATTGTGGCGCGGTTGTTATCTAATTGTCAGTCGGACGCGATTGCATCCAATTTCGGTTTTCGCTGGTGATGCAAAGTGGCAGCGAAACGCGGCACGCTAAGAAGCGTCAGAAAGAGATAGAGAGCGTGAGAGAGAGAGAGAGAGAAAGGAGAGTAGTCAAACGGAATAGAGTGAAATGGAGTGGGAAAAGGTTGATGGGTTGAGTTAGGATTGGACAGTGGTGTCAGTATTTATAGTATGGATTGTGTCTGCTTGGCAGGAGGCCACGAGACGAACATCTCAGTTCGTAGGATACGAATTAAAGTCGGCATTGCCGGATACTTTGTCATGATACAGAGACAGCTTTCCATTTATCGAAATCAGACGAACAACTTTTATCTCCGAGCGCAATCTCTTCGTTTTATCTGTCTCTCCCTCTTTCTCGTTCCACTAATTGTTTTCATTCTTTTTTTCTCAACAAGAGTTTGTTGGAAATTGTATTATTGGATTTTTTTGAGATTTTTATGAATCGAACATTGTTAAATTTGCATAAAATGATCCATAAAAATTTTTTTGCAAAACATTGCGTATCGTTAAATGTGTTCAATGTAAAAAATTCGACAGTCTTGAAATTTTGTATAAACATAGGAAAATGTGTAATTACAATTAAAATGGGAATAGTATTAATGACATATTTTGCCAAACGATAATCGACTATGTTATGCACGATGCCTTAGGTATTAGCTTCTCAAAATCAATAAGCCGATTATATTGACCACGTTGAACGGAGATTACATTGCTTTGAATTGACACCCTGACGTGGCTTCATACAGATTGAATCCAGAACTCGTGTGCGGATGTCCGTTCTAGTTACTTTTTAGTTCGACTTTGTAAAATTCAAGTAAACCTGCAACAGGCCTTGCTCTTAAAACTTTTGCAATCTGTTTAATGCGAACGATTTACACGTCCGTCAAATAAACTGTTAAAGCATTTATTTCGCGTGACGTCGTTTTTATAATTCAATTTTTCTCTTCTTTTTTTTCTTTCTATAATCGTTCGCGTCTGCTTTTAATTATTCTCAATTGAAATGACGATAATTATTGTAGATAAGTTTCAATGTGGAATTCATAAATGATTATTTCGAGATTATTTCATGACGAATATTTTATCTAACGCGTAAAATAAATTTGCAGAAATTTATCTATATATAAATAATCGTTCGTTTTGCTGAATTTGAACGCAACCCAAAGTGTATTGCACCGTTCTCGTTTGCAAATAATTGCACTTAATACATACAAAATGACACGAAAATAGTACAGTTCTTAGCGAACAATGATCAATTCGGGCAAACCATTAGCAGCTCATTAAGAGCTGCAAAGCCAGCTTTTATTAGCACGCAGACATCAAGATTCATTACCAAACTAGGTTTGGACCGAACAATAGCTTACGCAGGCGAACGGCGATTCGAAAATAACCCCTTCGGTGACATCGTCTTCGTTTCCTGTTGTACTGTGAGAAGAGTTAGAAGTGACAGGCATTGCCAATGAGTCGATGCTCTTTAAATTAGTCAAGTTTAAAGGGCAAAGGCAATTATCATGCCATTTTAGGTTTATTCGGGTACATTATCATTTCACATAATAGTTTAGACACTGGGAGGTTTAGACTCTGAGTAGTATGAAATTTGCAAATTCTTAGGAAAGTTAATTTTTGCAAATACTTTAGTGAAATTGGTTTTTGCATTTTCTTTATTGAAATTAGATTTTGCAAAATTCAGGTAAACTATGAATTTGTTGAATTAGATTTTTTGTTGTAATAAAATGTTGGGATAGTGCTTTTGTTTTTGCATACAACTGTGAGAGAACAATGCTAATATCTCTTACTGCATTAGAGGAGTAACGTAATTTTCAGAAAATCTAAGTCAATAAGATAGCCATTACAACTACATGTTATGGCTCTTAGGCGAGCTTCTGTTTATCACACATTGGGGTAAATACTGGATACTGGAGTTGTACACTGAAATTGTTAGGAATTCGTCAGCTTGTTAATATTAATTCTAAAACTTCTTTTAATAGTGACACAACTGTTCTTTACACAAAAGCTCATATGATTTTTTTTTTGCAGTTTTTGCAAAATTCTTAGTATGTTCAAATTTTGCAAATTCAAATTTCAAATTGTACAAAAATCCAGTCTATACTCCAGATTTGGATCCCTTTAAGAAAAACAGAATCTATTAACTGTAAACGAGAGATAAAATGCTTTGACTTTTGGCGAACTTTTTTTGCTTCTCATTCCATAAACGCACTGATAACGAAAATTAATATCATAATTAAGAAGCACATTTCACAATACAAAGGGATTTCGAAGTTGAGATCGCGACGCAGTTATCTTCTTTCGATGATATCAAGAGCTTTGCTCTCCTCCATTTTCCACCTCCCTCAGAGAAACGTCGTTGGGCTCTGAATCTTCATTATCTTTTACATCTCGTGGGAACCATCCTGCTCGTTAAAGTGTCATAGTTCATCCGCGACCATTGTTCGCCATCTGAAATCAAAACTTTTTCTTTTTTTTTTTAATTTTTTTTTTTTTTTAATTAAAATACGAATTCCATTGCTGCGAACGAAGTCTATTGTCATTAGCACAAATTCACTTTGATCAGTCTTTTGCGGATTACCAGTAGCATTAGAAATGTCATTGTCATTTTAATTTTATATCACACTGAAAATTGCAAAAAGGCCTTTTGCGGAGTTCCAATTCCACATTGTCTGTTCCGAAACATTTTGTTTTGCGAAAAAAAAAAAATGCAAAATCGTTTGCATTTTTTTTCGCAAAAAAAAAGTGCGAAAAATTTGCAATCGTTTTCCGAAATTCAATCGCCGAACCAAAATAATCGTCGAACCTCCCTTTCCCTGTCTTAGCCACTGGTTCGCGCGCGTCACTTTTTACATCTAAATTTAGACCGAAATTAACTCCTCTAGTGACTCCTTAGCGCTTGGCTCTTTTCTAACGAAACCAAGCGCCACGTCGCAACCAAAAATTTTGTCACGAGAGAAATCCTTTTGCCCGAGTTACTTTCATTCTTAATAGATCCTTAAAATCACTGTCTTTTTGCAAATTTTCTTTTTTTGCAAAAAAAATTTTTTTCTTTTAATACCAAATAATTTTCTTTCTCTTTTTTTTTTGCAGTTTACCTGGACGCGGTTTGTCTAATGCTTTTGTGATAGACAGCGAAGAATAGATTTCCCATTGCGAAGGAAGTTCCGCGTGGATCCCTTTGCTTGTTGACCGAGTGTCTTCAAGCTGGAGCTGGCAAAGAGGAATTTTCGTCTCAGGGGGTGAGTGCCTTCTACATAGTTTAGTCGTCTTTTTGTGTCGCGCTCGCTTTCCTCTTTGTTCAACCCTTTCTCTGTCTCATTGCCCCCTTTGGGTTCCCCCCCGCCCCCGCCACCCTCCCCCTCTTTCAACCCTCCCTCGAGTCTCGTCACGCAACGCAGACTCAATGACGAGACTCCACCGATCATAAATCATAATAAGCGTATCATCGAGTAATTTTTGCAAAATCCTTCGTAAGCTCAGTTTTGCACATTCTGCAAAATCTGAACTTTTTGAAAATTTTCTAAATCATTAAAAAAAAAAACACGTGTTCTGAAATTCTCATCGATTGATTCGTCGAACAAATTTGCAAAAAACAACTTCACAAAAGAATTTGCAGATTCTTAGTGAAGTGAGATTTTGCAAATTTTTAGAAATGATGAATTAATTGATGACAACTTCAGATACATAAAAAACTAATTTTTTTTTTTGTTGTTGTTGTTGTACCCTTTGCAAAATTATTGCAAAATTCAATCAACTTAAGGGTATTGGTTATTGGTCGAAATATTTTGCGAGCACAAAGAAATAATCGGAAAGCGAAAACTCATTAATGCTAAATTCAAATACATCAGGAGTTTGATAATTTTGTGCTTCATTGAATTGAATTAGACATTGACTTAAACGAATTGCCTTTCAGTTAAATGCAACATGGGAGTTTATATTAACTACGTCAAAAGATTGGGGATGTATTTAACTTTATGATTAGTTTAATTCAACGCCGTACACAAGTTGAAACATTTTAATTTTCCTAATGCTTTTCATGCCGATCAATCGACGCGCGTGTAAACATTCATTTCATTACCATTTCATGTTTTACCAGCGGGATTACAAATTTGGATTTCATGTATCATTTGCAAAAAACGAATTAATTTCGAATTGGTCATACGTAGCTGAAACTGACAGCAAATAGAAAAAGATTCTCACACAAAAAAGTTTTTAATCCATTTAAGAAAAAAAGAAAGAATTTTTTTTCCTTCCATTATATGTTTAACACAACTCCACGATACATTACAGTGAATAATTGAACAATTAAATAATGCACGGCATTAAAAATTTAACATAATTTCCAATAATAAAAATGGATAATTGAACGGTAATAAATTATGTTAATATTTGAGTTCGTATCTAATCGTTGAACGTGAAAAGAGTAATTGTTACATTAAACATTTAAATCACTGTTATGGCCATTTGCATATGTAGCGTAATTGTAGAAGGCGTGAATTTGCCATGCCAGACAGTAGCAATGCATTATCATATTTTACCATTATATCATGGCATTTACATTAGCAGTACCAATTTGTTACAAAACATTCTAATTTTCAACATTTTTTTTATAATCTCTCCCCGTTTCTGAACAATTCCTTTATCTTCCTTCAAAGTATTGCAAAATACAATATTGTTTGTGATATCATGTAAAATGAATGAAAGACCATTTTACGAACATTTCTCGTAAGGATTTCAATCAGGACCTAATAATTGGCTTGTAAGTGTGATTGTTAAATTATTGATCAAAATGGCGATTCGCACATAGAGTTCGGCCGCGTATGACCCGGCACGAGTTTGCGCGCATTGTTCCGTTGATGCACTACATCAATTCACGGCGCACCGCAATCCTGCCCACGCGGTCGGCGGCGTGCAACCAAGGGTATAGTTCACGACATTGATCGTTAAATATATCGCTTGATGGAATTATAAAAATTATTCTATCTCCTTCCTATCCTCGTCCTTTTTTACTTTCATTGCTTTCGGCGAGTCTAAAAGGATTGGCTTTTGTGCTCAAAACGCATTGTAAATAATATTATTAATTACGGGATAATACCTCAAATCCTTTACGACTGTTTGATAAATCAAGCGTTATTTTATTTTGTCGAACAATCGCATTCATTTTTTTTGTCAACAGAAAATGGTTATTATTCGCCGAGGGCAGAAAATTGACAATTATTTCCCTCCCCAGAGGAGAATGTAAAAATGATGAAAACTCGTTAATCTGATAGAAATGAAAAGAGAACAATGAATAGGACGGATTTAATGTGCAATTCGAATTAAATCATTGTCGCTGTAAGATATATAACGCACGACATACATGAACACACGTGTACCGAGAATACGTGCGCGAGTGCAAATGTTTCTCAGGCTGTTACAGATACTCATATAAAGAGGCAATGATGCATGCCCCTCGATGAGTAATATAATGTAGGCGGCTAACGAGAAGAGGTCGAACTACACCGTGCGAAAAGGTGGATCCGTAAATTCGTGTACTTTGTTTTACGATACACAAACACTAGAATTGTATTATTACAACGTCTCAACGCGGAAACGCTCTAAAAGATAAATACACAGAGCACACAGTTCTAAATGTAACAAATTTATTGCTGGAGCAATGCTTTTTGGAATAATATAAAATCAAGTTTTTTGTTTTCGCTTCTAAAGTAATAATGACTCTCTAAAAAATGAATCTTCAGAAATCATCGGCATCTGGAAAAATTTTTGAAAAAAATTACCAAGTTTTCCAGAGACCGGTCTCGAGGATGACGAAGCACAATGAAACCGAAACTTTGTTTAAACTGAAAATTGCCCTAACGGTTTAATTTGTTTTTAATCACAGGTCATCCGAACACGCGGAAGAATGGTTCGTGGTACGACCTCAATGATAGTGGTACTTCGATGTGGCTCTGAGATACACGCACGCGTATGCCTACGTAACTTTTCTTTATTGGACATGTTCGGTGTACCGGACATGTCTGTGCAATCCTCGTGAGCCGAGGACGCCATCCACCAGGCACCACGTCAGGTTGCACGCGAGATAACCTCCTTCGACCGTGTATCACGTCACCTCGTCTATGCCCGAGCGATAGCACGTAACATGAATGACGGCGATGTTGAAAAGATCGTTATACACTTATACACTACTCGTGATCTTTCATTCTCACCCTGACTTATCTTTTTTCTATCTCTTCTTTATTTTTTTTTTTTTTTTTGCCAAGATGTCGCCGCGATAATTCAGTACACGCATTATCAAACGGCATTATTATGCAATCAGTTTGGCAATTGGTACGGTCAAGAAATATTATGGTTAAGTTGGCAGAAGATACAAAAATTGAGAAAACTAAAAGGTATATTGAGAAAATTTTTTTAGTGTTTTCTCAAAACAATTTGTATTTTAAATTAATAATTTTTGAATCTTCTACTGGCGAATCTTCTGCGAACTTAACCATCAAGAAATTGAGCAAACAAATTTTTCCAAATCTTACTCACCGTGCAAAAATCTGCATCGTCTGCGAAAATCCTGGACCGCTTTGTCATCTGCAACAGAAAAAAGTAAAAACCGCCATTAATGATTAAAATTTTTTGTTTTGGTTCTTTTTTTTTTTAATGTTATAATTAATTTGGAGTGCCGAAGCACTATCGCACAGTGTGATAAGATTTATCCCCGGTAATAACTGTACCATAAATAATCTTCGGTAAACAGTGCGATACAAATGCATATTCAAAATCCAAATAAAGAGCGAACAAGCGAAATGCGTTCTTTGACAGTATCTGCAATATCGATCAGCCTTATTAAAGCTCTCATTAGCGAGCTACAAAGAGTCTAAATATCTCCGAAGAGCAGCAAATATTATGCAGTTTTTAAACGGACCGGCCACGTGGAGGTCCGAGAATGCTGCACTTATCTCCCGAAGGGACTCGAAAATCCGGTCGCATTAAGATATCTATCAGAACAACGGATGCGTGTCATTAAACTTTTACTTTATTTAGCTCGCTGCGCCAGTCAAGCGCTCTGTCGAAGCTCAAGCGCTCCAATGAAATAGAAGATAAGATTTGCTGCGGTATGCCGATGTTTCTCGATGTATAATCGTTAGTAACATTAACGGTTTATTGACACTCTTCAAACGACGCTCTTCTTGGGATATTGCATTCTGAATCGCGCGAACGCGAGTTACTCTAGTCGCAAGGATTATTACTATGCATTAGCGGCAAAATTATTTAGAGAAGGATAAAAATGCCATTATACTCTCCCGGCTAGAGCGATATTCCCTCGCCATCGAGCGCCACGGCCTTTAAACCAGCAAAAAGGCCTGTTTTATTTCTCGGTTTTCAATGCAAATCTTTATCAATTAACTGCGTTTTATGGCATTACGTTTAAAAGGCATTTTGTAACTGTTTGTAATAATAATTGTGAGCTCTTGCGAAAAGTAAATAGTTCTATCCATTTTATGCGCAAAATATGTGCAGAATTTGCGAAGCCTGTCAAGAGTAATTGATAGATACTGCTATTATTTTACACCAATGTTACGTTAGAATGAGAGCATTCGCTGTTACGTTAATGATAGGTTTAACTAGATGTTTGTTCACACACTGTCGACCATTCTTTTCTTTTTCTTTTTTTTTTTTCTATTCGGGGTTTGTATTATTTTATTTCTTTTTTTAAATACAGATCAGATGGTCATTTTTGATTGTTCGGTAAAACCTGACGGATTCCAATTTCACTAACCGATATCGGAAACTTGTAAATCTCAGTGGCAATTAAAATTGGTCAATTTTCGATTTATGCAAAGACGGTTCAATCACTCAGGAGCCATCCATCTCTGTAAAAAAGACAACGCGCCCGAAGACGGTGGTGGACTCGCAAAGAGAGCAACCGAAGGATCCTTCGAAGAACGCTTCGTTGGCATCCGCTGCAAGAATGGCGATTGAGTTAATGTATTCCGCGTGATGGTATACTCATTATTCAGCGATAATTAATTGACGACTATAAATAACCGAGAGGCCGGGCATAAATAAATGGTTCGCGTGAAACGAAATGGTAATGGGTGACTTTGACGGACCGTTTAAACTGGAATAAAGCAAGGTAACCCGTTTCCCCTTGGATACGAACATGCGGCGTCGTTACGAATATAACTCACCTGCTGCACCAACCGAGTGTTGGACAGACGTGCCTCTTTTGCTTCGCTCTTCTTGCACGATCCTTTTGCTGACAATACGAGCAACCGTGTAATTCGTGAACACACTGATGTTTAATCCAATGCCTGATCTTGATGCTCCTTTACTTCTCTTTTCTATCCCCCTTGTATATTTCGCGTCTTTATTCTTTACCTCTTTGCTCCGATTTTATATATATTATCATACAGAAGTCACGTTTAAAACGTTCGTTTTTAGATTACTACTAAGGGCGCCAACTCTTTTTTTTCTTTTTCCTTTCAGGTAATTACAAATTAACTTTATCAATATCAAAGAGAGGGAGAGATAGAGAGAAAAAAAAAAAAAAACGTCCAGATAAAGAATGCAAATTCAAAGTATACCCCAATTCTTTTCAATGATAAATTTGCCAATGAATGGTTCGAACTATCGGGCACGCCAGCGATAAATAATCAGGGATGATTTGAACAATAAAAAAAGAGGAGGAGGGAAAAAGAAATAAAAGAAAAAGAATTCTCAGATCGAAATGGTGACCAGTAATAATCTATAAGGAGCAGGGATACTTAGGAAGGGACTTAACGAATGCCGCGTTCGCATGGTACCTGCTCATTCATAAAGCGGGAGAAGGGAAGGCTCGGCTAACCGGCCGGGACAATAAATGACATTGAGACGTGATACTTGTGGCGGTACCACCGCTGGACTCCCGGTTTCTTTGCGTGCTCCTTTTTCTTGTCTTTCCCTTATACTTTTTTTTTTTTTTTTTTTTTTTTCTTTCCTTTCTT
>JABFQA010003125.1:0-10189 GCA_022817065.1 Probaryconus sp. ZL-2020
TACAATTATATCTGTTGCATAGAAATCTCTTATATTTTGTTTTATACTTCTCATTTTTTTTCAAAGAAAAAAAAAATGTAAAAGAAGAAAAAAAGACTTCTGTCAAGATAATTATGATTACCGTTATTTACAATGTTTTGTACGTGGTGTGCAAACATTTATTTCGTTTTAATTGATTTTTTGATATGATTTGTAAAAAATGAAATTAATAAAAGTTTTCATTTTCTATTAAATTGATTGCATTGATCCCAAATTGTTTCAAAATTATAAAGGATGAGCAGAAAATGTAATTAAATCGTTTAGCTTTTAATTCTTTTATAATTACTTTTCTTCTTTTAATGCAATGAGAAGTTACAATACGCGTTTAAATAGTTAATTGAACTACCTAAAGTTTATCACATTATACTAATAATAGTAATTTAATCAAACAACAATCAGTGATAATTGACATTATTAATAAAGTTCCAAATTCATGATTAAAAAACACAATTTCCCGTTAATGAATAATCATTGCTAATAAAAAGCAATCTTCTTTCATTTGATTTTTCATTGAATCGTAAAAAAATCTGAATATAAATTTCATAAGACAAGAATTTAATAATTCTTGTTTTATAGAACAAGAATTCAATAATGTATGAATGAAATAAAAAAATTCATTGTTCAAAATATTAAATGTAAAAAGTAATAACAAAGGTGGCGCTAAATTTAAGTTACCATTCGTGTCTAAAATCCAGCTTAATGATTTCTGCAAAAAAATATCAAAAATTGAATTCTTCTTAATCTTCTTCCAAAAATACAAAGAAGATTCAATAACGTCACCCATCAATTAAATAAAATACAATTTAAAGTCATTTGCAAAATCATCAATTTGCAAAACCTATACTTTATACTATGCGTAACAAAACTATTATATCTTTTTTTATTTGCATCTCATTAAATCCTACGAAGTTAGACGCGAATGATATCGCGATTTGCACTTTTAAATGGTGGTGGTTGGAGCACTAGGTGGCGTCCTGCTGAGATTTGCGAGCCCTTCCCTAGGTTTTTTTCCAAGAATAATACATCTCAAGGGGTCTGTTGACTCGCCAGAATTTGTCGTTCACCTGTCGCAACGTTTGCGACCCACTAAGTACCACCAATTGTCCAGGTGAAGGCGCTATGTATATGCAGAAGTTCAACAAACGGTCTGATTCCGAAAGTTCATTTGTGTCCAAGTCCAAAGTCAGACGCATTGCGAGATATTTGCTTAGATGGTCCACTTAAAAAGGAATTCAGAAATTTAAAATCAATTACAAAATTAGGAATTACAGTTTAATTTCTCTGTTTGGTTTTGTTTTTACCTGTAGCATTGGCAGTAGTCTTGATATATCGAATACTATTCTCCTTAAGAGCTTTGATCAAAGAATTATCCCCTGCCATTTCTGTTGGATGGGGTTTGAAAACCAATTCAATCTCATTAAGCATCAGTGGTTCACTGGGTCCTTCTCCTTCAGTGTCCACCATGGAGTCACCCCCTCCAGTTTCTGCATCAGCACTAGAAGACTCATTTTCTGAATTATGCGTGGTTTTTAATCTCTTCGAAGGTCTCTGGTTTTGATTCGTTGGATTTGGCGAAGGTGTCGTGGAATTCCTCGATGTTGTTCCTGAAAGAAAAAGAAAATCAATTGTCAGAAGGAAATTATTTATTCATTTATTAGTATCAGAAACAGGCAATTGCCCAATATACAAAAGAATCTTAGAATGAATATTTTAGTATAGTTTTCAATAATTTATACAATAGTTAATCATATTTTACAGTTTTGATCAATTGGTTCATTGATAAATTATTGATAATCTTTGTTCAAGATATAATTTCTTTTATAACTTTTATTTTGTTACCTGAAACTGCAGGACTACTCGCAGGTTGTGATGCGTTATTGGAATTGAGATTTGCACTATTGGAGGAATTGTTAATTAATCCTGTGGCGCTCTGAGAAGAGTCGCTTTGATTAGCAGTTGGATTAGGAGTTGCTGGTGCACTAACGCCAGACGTGCTGTTGTTATTGTTATTGTAAGATGAGGCGTTATTCGGGTTATCGGATTCGTTGGCGTTTTTTCTCGATCGCTGCGGCCTATTCTGACTCTGGAGTTTTATTCCTTCGGTAATGGAATTGACCAACGCTGCTTGAGAATGAGACTTGTTCAGTTTGGCCAGGACACGTTCCTGGTGGGCTTCGTATTCATCTCGACTCGGGTAGATTTTGGATATCAATAGATCAAAATTTGGATCAGGTCTCAATGATCTTTTGGATACTAATTTCTTTCTACACGTTGGACATTCCTGTTAAAATAACAAAACAATTAACATTTTGTTTTATCGTCTATCTAATTCTCTCTCTCTTATATATATATATATAGTTATTGTGAAATTTATTATGTGTGTGAAGTTTCAAAAGTTTATTTTTCAACGAATTTGAAATAAATGTATTTTTCTAAAATGTCACTATAATTCACTAAATCATATTCATTACAAGAAACTGAATTTCATTACAAGAAAACTGAATTTTAATTTTAATTATAATCAAAATTATAATGAAATTTCAAAACGTAAATCATTATTTCAAATTCGTTGAAAAATAAACGTTTGAAACTTGGTGCACATAATTTATTTTATTTCTGGAATGAATTAATATCATTTTCATCATGTCATTATTATCAATATTATAATATTAAAAACATTATGACATTTTCAATAGTTTTTGTAACTTTTGAAAGGACAACAACTTTGAAATTATTTTAATTATCAAAAGATTTATTCTGTCCATTTAAAATTCTTATATAAATGTTCTTATATAAATTCTTATAAAATTCTTATATAAATAAATGTCATTTAATCCAGTTTACCTAATTCGGTTATATTCTTTTTCAGGAATTTGGTGAATTTGCATTCCAAAAAATACAACTCAAACAAAAAAAAAAAAAGGGAATTTAATCAAAAAACAGAATGATTAACAAATTGAAATTGCCATTGACCTTGTTCCCGCTCCGGAGTGCAGTGATAATGCAATCGGAGCAGAATCTGTGCAGACATTCCTTGGTGGTCATCGTCTTCTTCAGCATGTCCAAACAAATTGGACACATGAGCTCACTGTGGAGGCTCCTGGGGCTCACGGCGATCTCGGTGTTGTCGGTGATCGCGTCCTGGGGCGTGCGGTGGAGCTCGTAGAGCGACAGCTCCCAGGTTTTGTTGAGCCCGACTTGCTCCGCGGACGCCATTTTTCGTTTCCAAGCGCCTCTGAGAGCGCGAGCCAAAGATGAAAACCTCAGCACGGGCTCGATGACTTTTCAACTGTCACTTCTTTGACGAAGAATGGCTCTTCCTTTGGCGCGAGGAACGAAGGAAGAACTTCTTCCTCGAGACCTCGGCTTCCTTGTCGACGGAGGCCACTGACGCGCACTTACGCCCACGCCGGCGAGGTTAGGTCACGTTTGGTACGTTATTTATTTTTCTTCCTTTTTATTTTATTAATATATTAATTTAACGTAGAAACACATACAAACACACACACACCATTGCCCTTCTTGGCTGAAACCATTGGCGCCATCTGTTTGGAAGCTATTTTTCGAAGTCACCGACAGATGGCGCAACGAGACTTTGCTTTGCGTGGGAAATTTTGAATCGTGAAAAAACTTATTTAAATACGAATATATTAAAAATGTTAAAAATTATTTCTTTTGTGTGTTTTTAACGCGTTAATACTTTTCGGATGTTAAATTTTGACGATCGAAAGTTTTTATTTTGACACGAGCTTTGATTAAAAAGTGACTCGTCAGATGTCGCGGCTTTATTTCTTTAAATGATCTTCGACGATGAAATTTTTTAAGCATTCAAACAGTGTTATGGTTTTAATGGTCACGATTAGATAGAATTTTTCCAACGCGTTAAACAATTTAGTGACTTCGGGAAATAAAAAAGTGTTTCTTCGAGGATCTTTAATATTATTTGAAAAGTAAAATTTGTCTTCATTTTTCAACTACTTTATCATTGAATTAAGGTAATTATTATTTATAATCACACGAATTATCATTCATGCTTTTAATGTCAAGAACAAGTTGCATCAGAATTCATTAATTGTTAATTGAAAATTGAATTTCCTGTCTTTGTTGTCAGTTTAAAATTGTTATCTATGAGCTTTAACTTCTTTCTAAATACAGGAAGTAAATGGAATTGATTTGTGTCATATTTTTGGAACTTATTTTTAGGAAAAATGTGTGGCATATGGGCCTTATTCGGATTGGAAACCAAGAATTTGTCTTGCATTTGTGATAACTTTACCAAAATATCTCACAGAGGTCCGGATGCATTTAAAATCGAATACGATGACAGAGTTAAAGTAAATTATGAATCTCTTTCAAAAGTCACCTCCTTTTCAAATGAACCATATGGCTGCTTCTGGCAAAATCTTGTTTCAAATCATCAGTGTACAAGTATTAAGTTTCAAAAATTGTGATCTTTGTTAAAGAGAAATTTGAAACGAGTTAATCTTCTTCACTGATAATTTAAAACTAAAAGATATTTTTTTTTTAAGATGCATAAAGATGCGTTTCTAATGAAATGTATTTTATTATACTTTTTAGAATGGATACTTGGGATTCCAAAGATTATCAATTGTGGATAGTCTCTGTGGTATGCAACCCATGAGATTGGTCAAATATCCTCATCTATTTTTATTGTGCAATGGAGAAATTTACAACTACAATAGGGTAATTTTTCTCGAACCAAAAGAACAAAATTTGTTTTCGGCGCAATGTAAAGAAAAAAAATTTGAATTGTGAATTTTATATTTTCAGTTACAAGAAGAATTCCATTTTGAATACACCACAAAATGTGACGTCGAAGCGATCATGCATTTGTATGCAAACTGTGGTCCAACTGAGGTTGCCAAAAACTTGGATGGAGTTTTTGCATTTTGTTTAATGGACGTTGCAAAGAGACAAATTTTATTAGCGAGAGATCCTTATGGAGTTAGACCGATGTTCAAATTGTCCAGTGAGGATGGAGTTTTAGCTATTTGTTCTGAGAGCAAAGTAATTTTTATGTTTAATCTATTTTGTTATAACATTTACAAAAAATATTTGTATATTAAAACAAAAATTATGTTTAGGGTTTGATGGATCTCAGAAGGCATTTGAAAACACCATATGTGATTGAACCTTATCGTCCAGGGGTTTTTGAATTGTATTCCATTTTGAAGAATGGCAAAGTGAAACTTTTAAAAAGCGAACAATATTATTCGCACATTGAAAAACCTCGTTTTAAACTTTTCGTCCCTTGGGAAAGTAAGGATTACCTTTCTCTTCTCTAACATGAAATATTGTAAAAAAAATTTTATCAATGAAAAATGTATTTTAATATTTAGCTTTAGACCAAAGTGATATTCATGCCAATATCAGAACATTGTTGACTGCTTCTGTCGAGAAGCGATTAATGGCAGATAGAAGAATCGGTTGTTTGTTATCAGGTGGTCTTGACTCCAGTCTCGTGGCAGCTTTATTAGTTAAATTGTCAAATAAACAAAATTTGCCTTATAAAATTCAAAGCTTCGCCATTGGCATGGGTGAAAGTCCTGACATTATTGCTGCACGTCAGGTATAAAAAATATTCAATATACTTTGTACAATATTGAAAATCTTTTTATATTAAAATATTCTTATTTTTTTTTTTTTTTTTTTAGGTGGCAAATTACATAGGAACAGAACATCATGAAATCAACTTCACAGAAGAAGACATAGTTGAAGTTTTAGATAACGTCATATATCATTTGGAGACATTCGACATCACGACAATCAGGGCATCACTGGGGATGTTCCTAATCGCCAGGTACATTAAAGAAAAAACAAACTCGACAGTTATTTTCAGTGGAGAAGGTGCCGATGAGCTGGCACAGGGTTACATTTATTTCCGAGATGCTCCCAATGCTGACGAAGCTAACAGCGAATCACTCAGATTATTGAAAGACATTTATTTGTACGATGGTTTAAGAGCTGACAGAACCACGAGTGCTTTCAGTTTGGAGCTGAGAGTGCCATTTTTGGATCTTCAATTCGCTAGTTACTATTTATCTTTGGATCCGACTCTTCGTCAGCCTCAAAGTTTGTAAATTTTAATGTATTTTTGTTATTTTTCATTTTACAAAATGATGATTTATTTCATTTGTATTTTAGATGGCATTGAAAAACATCTTCTAAGATCAGCTTTTGATAAAAGTGGACTGTTGCCTTCGTCAATTTTATGGCGACACAAAGAAGCTTTCAGCGATGGAGTTGCTTCGATTAAGAAATCTCTTTTTCAAATTATTCAAGAGATTTGTGATAAACGAATTGATGATGATGAACTGGAAATTGCTTCTGATAAATATCCACATTGCACTCCAAAAACAAAGGAAGCTTTGTATTATAGAAAAGTTTTTGAGTCTCATTATAATGATGTTGCAGAAAAGTGCATTCCATATTTTTGGATGCCACGTTGGAATAAAGGTATAACGGACCCATCTGCAAGATTTTTGAATCATTATGCTGCAGACAAAGAGGAAATATCTCAGAAAGATTAGTTTCTTCAAAAGTAATTGGTAATACGTTTTATTATTTTTTGTTTAATTTAATTAATGAATCATTTACAAATTACATTATTATCTATTATGTATATATTTTGTATTAAAAAATGTATACAAATGTGAACGAATTAAAGTTGCGTCAAACAAAAACGCGTCTTTCTTTTCTATCTAATTTCAACCTTAATATTTATAGACTTTTACAATTTAAAAACTATTACATATATATACATATTACATATCGTATTAATTTATTAATAGCAACTTACTCAAAACATGTCTTTTTTCCCTAAAAATGTTAACAAATCATTTGAGCCATTTTACATGGAATTTCTTTTTTTTTTCTTCATTTTTGCATTTAATGCAAAAATTTATATTGAGCATATTTTTGTTTCAATTTGTAAACTATACAAATTCTGTTCCTGAATAAATTAAAATAGAAAACTTACATATTTAAAAACCGAAACATATCAGATCTACGAAAATTGAGTTTCAAAAAGTCGGCAGCAACTTTTGGTCTCTTGTAAGGTCATCTCATTTCTTTATACGGTAATTTGGAACGAACTAGATCCCAAGTCAAGGACGTTTTATCCTGGCTCGTGCAAAGGGCCATGACAACTTCGATTTGCTCCGAAGTTCGTCTTATGCCCAAACAGGTTCCAGTTGCCATATTATAAATTGGCGTTTGACTCTAAACATTTGTAAAAAGAATTTTTTTTAGTGAGAGTTAGTGAAATTTGTAATTTTGTTTTTAATTAAAACAGAGAACTTACTATTCTTTTATGTTGCCATTCTTGGTTACCCCCCATTTCATGGCATTTTCCTAGAAGTGGATTTTTGGTTTCTTTCACTTCAAGGCATAACATTTGACCAAGTATTAATTCTCTTTTATCAGTTTCGTACCACATCTAAAAAAAAAAAAAAAAAAAAATGATTGGAGTTCATTAATTAGAATACTGCATAGATTGGAACAAATTCTAATTCCTCTTTAAAACTTACCTGAAGCTTAATCCTCAAACATGGCACCAACTTCAACTTTGCTCCCTTTGTCTTAATATCCTTCTCAGTCTGAATACACAAATTCGTATTACTAAGCCTGATCTGATACTGATCAGTATAATTCCTCTTCCTGGAATGCCAAGGCTGCATCGGCTTATGATCTAATTTAGCCCATTTGCTTTTCAAATGGCTCTCGTTGTCATCCGGTAAAACCAATTCTGGATACACTGTGTCCAAGTACCAAGAAAAATCCTTACACTTCAACCTCTTCCTCAAAGCAACCCTATCAGAAACATCACCGTAATCAATTTTCTTCACGTGCTGCAGGAAATAATCCTTGTACTTATCCATCCAGACGTGAGCCACTCTCAGGGAATTACGTAACATAGTGTCACGTTGATCTTCACTTCCGTAAGGTCTTCTTCTGCGAAATACATGACCGATCCTGGAACAAGGCAGTAGTTCTATTCTTCCGCCACACATCCAGATCCTGAAGGAGATCTCCAGGTTCTCGCCTCCCCATATTTCCATTCCTGCGTCGTACTCGCCTAATTCGATGAAATATTCTCTGTCCATGGCAAAGAGGCCACCAGCCATTGTCGGAGATCTGGAAGATAGACAGATAGATCAGAAAAGAATAAATTGAACGATAATTGAGTTTCAAAAACATACTTTATAGGTTTCACAAAATCCTCGTCCTTCGCCAAAGTGCCAACGGGCAAATTGTCCCACTTGAAGTGCAGACCCCAATTGAATCCTCCTCTCACCAGAGGACTCGAAGAATATTGAAAAGTATCGGCATTGATAATATCGATGACTGGCATTGGGACAACAGTCTTGTCCTGTGAAATTCTCGCCAAAAGTGGTTCGATCCACATCTTGTTGACTTCTATATGACTGTCGAGGAAGATCAGCACTTGTCCAGTGGCTTTTCTGGCCCCAAACATTCTGGCCCTGATCAAACCCTCTCTTCTTTCAGTCTTAAAATATTTCACCTTGCCTTGGAAGTTTTCAGAAACGTACTTCTCCACCTGCTCGTGAAGTTCTGTACCATCGGACCAATCGTTAACGAGGATTATTTCGTGCAGGAGCTTCTCTGGAGTCCTGTTAACGATGGAATGAAGCGACCTCAGCAGAGTCAAGTAGTGTTCGTTGTAGAAGCAAATGATTACACTGGCATTGGGCATTTTCGATGGGTACGTTTGATTTTGACACAGTTTGTGTCTGGTGTCAGGTATTTCTCGATGATGGCCTAGATTTTCGGAAACCAAGACATTGAAGGCATAGTGCTTGTAACCTTCGTCCCTCTTGATTTGCTCTTCCACATTTTTCACCATTCCTAATTCATCGAGACCTGCAGATATATATATATATTTTTTATTACTAATTTAATTTTAATAGATTTTAGAATAAATTTTTGGTGAAGATCATTTGTGTACCTTGACCTATGGTAACAGTGGATTTAACAGGAACAGGTTGCAATTGTTGTATGAGTTTATCGCTATTTTTGTATCCATGATTATAGTTATTGAGATTATCTTTGGCACCTTTTATGTTGTAAGTGTTTTTATCGTGATAATTTTTATTATTGTCCTTATTTTCAAAGAATCCGTGTATGCTGTTGTCGCGTAACATTATTTCCTTCATCTGATTAGACTTTTGATCGAACACAGACTCTTCCAAAGGCTTTGAAATGTCCAGCTGCATCATCGTTGGATTCGCTGTGTTGGCATTTTGTGACAATTTTGAATATAAGTACAAACTAAAAATCCACGTCACTGAAGTTATCACTACTCCAAGGACAAAGGACGTGTACCTTTTTGACGTCATCTAAAAATCAATAACCAATAATTAATAATATTAGTTTATAAATATAGAGATCGTATGTTATTAATTTTTACCTGGATCAAAGTATTTTTAACTTTCTTCATCTGGAATATGATTTTCCTCTTTGAACTAACAGATTTTTATGAATAAACTTCATTAAATTATTTTAATTTTGCAAAAGTACTTTACCTCTGTTTGTAATTCATATAAAACTGTTTTTAACAAACATGAATTTTCACATGAAATATTGTGAAAAAGTTATTCTGTTAAAAGTTGCGAAATCTTTTGCACAAAGGAACGTCGACTTTAACATTTTCCTCGTTGTTGCAAAATTATAAAAATTGCTTATGGCACCTTTCTTTACATTGTTCTACGGTTCGTGTAAATATGTGTTTGTAAAAAGTACACAAATGTCAAACAGTCTTGTACCAGTAATACGCCATGTTTAAAATGTACCTTGAAACAGCTGATGCGAACTGATTTTTAACCCTTTCGTTTAAATCAGATTACATGAGAACAAAAGAGGATACGTGAATAATTTTTTTTTGAAATCAATTTTTTAATAATTTTGATTAATAAGAATATGTAAATTTTGTGTGTTTTAGCGTTGGGTACATTTAAAATACAGCCCTGGATTGCAGCAAAGTGTATCATGCCAATAGTCCAGGCAGTTCCATCAGCCCCTGTGGCCTAATGGATAAGGCATCGGTCTCCTAAACCGGGGATTGCGGGTTCGAGTCCCGCCAGGGGTAGTTTTATTTTGCATTTTTTTA
>JABFQA010003126.1:0-10189 GCA_022817065.1 Probaryconus sp. ZL-2020
ATGATGAATTGAATTATAAAAATGTTTGCAAAATCAGATCTTATAAATAGATTTTTGTTCTGAAAGCGAAATGGTACCTGATGGTTGGTTCGCAACCGCAAGCGGTGATGTTACCACGGCTGCAGGCTGCGGTCACCGCGTAAGTAACGCCCGCGGCAGTAATAGCGTAAGTAAAGGCCGCTTCCCTGCTTCCTAAAACAAATTTAAAAGTGTTTCTTATAAGCAATTCGTCTGACATTGATATCGCCGCTTAAACATTTTTTTTTTCTCTCTCTTCATTCTCTACAAACGTGCAATTTATGTTTCAAACTTCCAAATATTTCAATAATCGCTTAATATTCTTTTTCTTCAACAACAAAAAAGCTGCGACAAAAAACTTGTTCTAAAATCACAGTTTATATTCTGCTGTTAAATTTTATGCCTTTTTAAAATACACCTAAAGTTTTCTTTTTCTTTTTTTTTTTGGTGTAAATATCTATCCTCATAAATAATACGAATTTGTCATAAATATTAATTGCACATTTAACTATAATGGCAACTCGTTAATTTCGTTCTTCTCGTAATTGCTTCATTGCGATAAAAGCACCTAAGGGTGCTCGACCACAGATATCAAAAAAACATTGAATTTTTACTCAGCGCGCATAACATTATAACCAGAGGAATTGGCAATAACTTAAAATAAATTCACGATCGATTGTGCTAGATTGCTGGGAGATACAATTCATTATCGAAGAGAGCTTGCAGCTTATCTGTTGGCGCTGCGTGCAGAACGTTTCGCGTCTATCTACGTGTGTTTTCTCTTCATCCTGACTCCTACGCAAAACTACTCCGTAGTCTTCTGAACAAATCCAATCGACTTCACTGACTGTTCTGCCGTTCGTTAGCACTCGATTTCTTTGACATTAACTCCATGTTTATTACGAATCCTTAATATCCAAACGCCGATGCGCTAACGTCTTATTATCGAATTTACAAAATGATTTCATCTTAAATTGGCATAAAGTATCCTTCGGCAATAGCACTTTGTGCAATCTGCGTTAGTTACGAGATATTTTATGCAAATGAAAAATGCATTGTATAAACAAGTTTTAAGTTTCTGTAGGACGGAAAAGGAAAAGCTATTCTTGAAGAGAGTGATTGTGATATCGATATTTAAAAATTCGTGATCGGTATCTTTATCGCATTCATGATTCATAAAGGAGTAAGATATGCATCCCTAGTGGGCAATCTTGGCTCCCGGGTTATGGCAATTTATGCAGCACGCGACGCCAGTACTCAGAGGGGAAAAGAAAGCTCACTTTATTCAACCTTTATTCTTCAATTGCAAAATTAAAAGGCCGTGTTAAATCTTAATTAATTATTTTGATTTTTCTATTTAAAATTCATTTAAGTTAAATGTAAACAAAAATTAGATTAATGTTCACAGAAACGGATCAAACATTAATACATTGAGAAAAAAAAAAAAAGAAACAAATAAAAATTACCATCTTTTTTGTTAAAATTTCCTAGCTTGTTGAAAAGAAAATATATTCTCACTTTACCAACAAAGATGGTAATTTTTCTAAAACTTTTTTCCCCGTGTACCATTTCATATATATAAGAAATAAGTTCGCAGAATCTTGTCCTTAATGTTTACAAAGTATTTCAATCGATAAATCATTGGCGTTCCTTTAATTACATAAAACCATTTCAAAGTTGGTGAATCGATCCCATAACCATCGAATCAGCGACAAAAGACGTCGAAGGTACGTACCTCGTTCGAGTAAAAAGGGGTACGGATAATGTTAACATTATTAAGTCCGATCTAATGAATCCGAGATGAACGAAAGCTGGAATCGGTCGCGTCTGAAAGACTTGGGATGAATTTATGTGGAGCGTTTATGTCAAAGACCGGTACTGCGTACATCTATTTAGCGTCGTAGGATGGTATAACGGGGAAATTTATCGTTTCGTCGGTGAGCGTTCCCGGCGTTTTATGGGCACAAGGGACTTTCCATAAATCCATTTCAGCTGTAAATCGCGAGCGTGCCAAATGAGAACCACTACCATATTAGGCTCGATGCCGCTGTTCGAGCAGCCGGCTCGCGCAGTCAAAGGTAGATTTTAATCTATTTGCTCACTACATTATTAATATCGCGGAATTGTATCGCGCGTCGCGCCCCGACGCCCAGCATCGTTCGGCAGCATCGTTATTTATGACACCGCTTCATGATTTTGACACTCATAAGACGTTCCGATATTTTTCAAATCCACGTGGGAAAATGGATTGTTAAGTTTATGGCGCGAATCAAATCAAAGGTTATTAAAAAAAAAAACACGAACTCCAATTGTTTCTGATAATTTACGAAAAAATTCTTACGAGTACAAGTTTTGTAGGTCTTATAAAATCATTGTAATTAAAAAATAATTCATTTTTATTTCACGCAAATAATGCAAACGTCAGTTCAACTTGCACGCGAATATTTAAATTGTAAATTGACATTTCGAGAATTGTAATTTTATTTGCCACTGAAACAACTTTTAGTTAATTAAATAATGTTTTATGTCTCAAAAGTCTAAGTTCACGTTTTAATAGGAATTGCATCAGACTAATTTTCGCTAATTGATACCAGTGCCTTTTTTTGAAAGACCGTTAATGAAATTAATCTGCAGTTAATTACTGGAACGAGGATTGTATTTGATGGATTCACTGATTAAAGGAGAAAGAGTACGTTTAATAATTGTTATTGAATAATGTAACGAAACAATTAGGGTTTTTTTTTTTTTTTCTGTAGCGTCTACAATGTTTACATGGGACACAATATGCATTTAATTAGTAGGAGCATAAATATTCACAAGTTGAAATTTATCACAATAATTAATTTTATTACATTCCAATGAATACACTGATTAGAATGTAATAACTTAGTATCTGTTGACATGGTAAATACAATTGTGACAGAAACTCTTTAATTTTCATTTAAATCTCTCTTAATTCCCCGAGATGAGCTTCATTTATTGGTATTTCTCCATTCAAGGATGAGACTGTTAATTAGCATTCGTTGTGTATTTCGACTGATTATTCATAAAATCTCAAAACTCGTTTTTAAATCGAGATAAGCTATATATTTATTTTATTAATTGAGATTACTCTGTATATGAAAAAAAAAAGGAAAGAAAACATTGGCCTCTTTTGACATTTTAATTGATTATGAGCACATTTCTTTGTACCGTGATTTGTTTCAAAAAGATATTTCAATTGAATGATTTTTAAATGAATAATAAGAGGGAATATTTGGCCGTCATAAAAAATCTCGTACAGCAGCCTTATGTAATAATTAAGAAACAATAAATAATGTTAATAAATTCATCAACACCTTATATATTTACACGGGAGGATGGCCGATCAGAGTCATATTTTGAGAGATGGGGTGCGTCAAAGTTCCACCTACAACGTAGCCTGTCGACGTGCGTGTTTTACTCGACGTCGTTATTATACTGCGCAATTTTATGTTTTGTAAGCGAACTTATTAAATGTAACGAGCACGATCGTACCGTATGGAGCTATAAAATATTCGGCCCGGAATAATCTTCGCACGGCTTGAGGGCGACGTGTTAGGCTCCCCGTCCGTTTCTTTATCTTTTTTTTTTCCTTCTTCTTTTTTTTTTTTTTTTTTTATTATTGAACAGATGACTGCGCTACGCGGAATGTTGTTTGACGATGCATCGCGATCGGGATCCCGGCACGAGCGACGCGTCAAAGAACCGTATCGTCAAAAGGTCATGATATTTAATCTGTATTTAGACGCGAATTCGTAAACAGAATTTACTTCCTCTGACGTAAACTACGATCACACTGCGGATTATCTTCGTTAAATATTGATTTGTTTTACTATGTAGTTGACTCATGTAAAACATTATATTATCTTGTTTAATGGAAAGCTAAGCAAGACTTATCGATAATGAAAGTCACGATAATTTCAATCAGCCATTGTTCAAACGAACTATTTGCTTCTATAAATATGAAAACGTTATTATTTCAAGGAATTTGTATAGATTAAATATTAAAAATTAGGCAATTAATATTCGGACTCGAAGATGAGTTTAAGTTAGCAGAAAACTGGTAATAAACAACCCAATTAAATTTCAAATTACTTTGGGATACTGTACTTTGGAACAAAGAATGCGAAGTTACATGTAAAGGTACTGTAATTTGTCTTGGTTGCGTTCGAAAATGCATTACTGATTACAGGTTTGCTTATTTCCGAAAAATCAGTTATGTAATTTTGTGGTACCCGGAGAGTATTGTTCAGGCTATTAAGATAATTAGCAACCCATAAATACCCATACTCCAGAAGATAACAGTTAGTCTCAGCAGGAATGTTATGTCAAGAAGTATTGAACTCTGCTCAATTTTGATAAGACTTTTCTTGTTGTAAACACCAAGAATTCTTCAGAAGCTTTCATTTTAATATTGACTTCAATATGACTTAATATAAAAGAAACTATTAGAAATAGTTTCTTAATTCAAAACAAATCAAACTTGTTCAGAACCAATCGAAAAATTGTGTTCAAGAAGGGAGAATAACGAGATATTAAAAACCGGTACTTTTGGTAAAGCAAACGGTACCTCGCAGAACTCATAATGATCATAAATTAAAAATTCATAAAGCACCGAGCGTAATGAAACGTTTTCCCTCGGAGAGCATGTAAAATGTATGAAAGAAAGTCATATTTTCTATCGCTCAAGTTCACACATTTGATGCGGTTCTTACGACTTATTTTCCACTCCCACTTGGGTGATTCCTTAATTTCTTCCACGAGTCTTAATGGATCCTTCGTCGAAAGCAGCAGAACGGACTTTATACTTAAGCCTATAGAGCGTATCATTAAGGGCATTGGTTTTACGATTTCTCAGGCCGAACGGGAGAATCCTGGGTTGAGTTCGCGCGCGATCGCTCATCATTTTTCGTTTCAGGGGCAGGCCCTGCCGTTGCCCCGCCAAGCCCCCGAGACACGCGCGCAATTATCGCCCTCGTTGGAAATCGCGCCCGAGATCTCCAGAGGCCCCTGGCAAAAAGGATCTTGCATGTGATCGTAAAATAACCTGTTTTGTTCACGTCGTTCTGGAATTTCGTGCTCGATGCGGACCTCTCGCGATTTTTTCTTGCTTTTCATTTTGCCCAGTCACTACACGTACCTTTTCCACGCAACTTTTGCAGTTATGTAACACGTTTTGTATGCTAATTTTTTTTTAACTGCGAAAATGATTTCATAAAAATTATTAGATGTATTTCACAAACACTCGTAGAACTTCGTTAGAGTGATTTTTTGTAAAAACACAAACATGCAACTTACGTTCAAGTAAAATAATAAAGTTACTTTATAAGAATTTTTAAACTAAAAAATTTTACTTTTGCATGAAAGTACGATTTATTAATATTCTTATCGAACATTTCGCATTAACGAAAAGGCGATGTTTTAAATTTGCATTAATTTAGATACTGCATTATGCATTGAATAAAATTTATTATACTAATACATATATAGAACGATATAAATGAGTCAGTAGAAATGTGAAATAATTCTTTAGTATTCTATCGACGTCAATTTATTATTTGCTGCTGAAAACACAACTTTTATGTTCTGCCGCAGATATTGCAATATATCGTGTGGGAAATTCATTTGAATTTCCATTAAATTTCATAAACAATCAAATAATTAAAAATAGAAACACAACTGCATATATTATAGCACAACATCCGGTATTGATGAAAAGTTATTGAATTAGAAAAGAATAAAAATGCAATAACAATAACTGCAATTGATTCTCTGATTGAAACTCAATTTAGCACTAATTTTATTTGCTATTTAATTTACTTCGTTTAGCAATAGTATTACAAATAAATGATCAAATTTTGACCTAATTTTTTTGCATTGTTTAATTCTAAATATTAGCAATTTTCCCTTAAGTGAAAATTTATTGCAATGTCTTGCAGTTTTGTTCGTTTTTGGGAAAAGGAGTCAAATGCTTAACATTTTCGAGTAAACCTTTCTGGTGTTGGCAATATGTCAATTTGTTTTGTGCGAGCTTGAAGAAGCCGATTTCGCTTCGCCAGGTGGATTCCACAGTAAGGCTCGAGGCATTCGCCAACGCAAATACTTAGCGGCACTTTCGTCCATTACGAAAGTGCCGCATAACTTAATCAAGTGTAGGTAGCAGATAATCGTACTTGTTTTTCCAGCTTTGATTCGCAATTGTTTTGTTACTGTTTCCTTTTTCCCTTTAACATAAATCTGATCTTGACTAATTCAATGAAAATCGTACATTCTTCAAATTCCCGAACTTACAGACATTTGCTATTTTAAAATTTTGTTTACTTAGAGAAAAGTGCAAGTATAAAATTTTACAATGTGCATAAAACTGTTTCACATAAATATACAGATGTAATAAGCGTAATAACGTCCAATAAAAAAGTAAAGGCAACGATAACATTTGAGTTGAAGTTATGTGAAAAATGTTACGTTACGTTAATAGGTCAGAATTATATTTTATATTAAACCCATTCGTGACGTTTGATAGTAGTATTTAAATCAGCGAAAATGACTATGAAAAAGTAAACTATTATAAGCGTCATAAAATTTACATGATAATAGTTTCGTTGCAGCAGCCACGGTAATGTTAGAGATAATAATTCAAATGCGAAATGCAAAAAATGATAGTCATACCTCCTTAATTTCTATTTACCAAACGGCTCGTTCAATGAACACATAAACCGCTGCCATAACCATGACATTTAAATAAATATGATACAATGTTATCTAATTGTTCGTTTACGCTCGCGTTGTTTAAAAGAAAACGAGACATTATAATAATGCGCATAATGTAAACTTCGGGTTATTAATTGTTAGATGTTGCAATAAATAGAAGTATTATAAGTTTATGATTAATGATAGTTTTGCATTTTTTTTTGTTAATTTTTCATTTTATAAAAATGACAGTAAAATATAAAATTTATTTAATGCAGTAATTCATGTTTTTTTTTTTTTATAATATATAAATTGCCATTTCAAAATAGGTTTGTTCAATGTCTCAATGAAATATAATACATATCGTAATTAGCTCGTTGACTATGGGAAAAAAAAAGGAGAGAACGATATAACTGTGTAGATCAAAGAGGCCTCCGATGATCAAAAAAGTCGACTCAACACAGACACGTTGTATGAGTTATGCAGTACATCCGTCGAGACAAATTTTTAATAGTCGAGTAGTTAAACAATTTCAGATGATAAACGTAACGATTAGAATGCAGATGATACATATGTCGCAACTATTTGTCAAGTCCTGAATGAAACGAATGAATAAATACTATTTCACGACGAACTCTCCAGAGTTCATCTATTTAAATAATATACCCATTTTTACCATAGATTAATTTAATTGAACATTAATAAATATCTTGATCGTAATAACTCACATTCAGTCTTGGCACCGACGCCGACCTTCCGCTAATCCTTCTTCTACGCAAAATCCTCGCCCTCTCTCTGTCCCTCCTGGTGGACCTCTCGTCTTGTCTCGCGAGAATATACAAAGGTACATTGCCAGGACTATCTTCGTCCGGTGTGCCATCGTCCTGCAACGGCCTTATCCTCAACAGAACGCAACTTGGGTCCTCCTCAGAGCCCGCGATGTCGCTCAAATTCCTCGTATTTTCCTCCAAGTCCCTGGAGTCAAAGGAAGCCGATCCTTTGCCGATCTCTCGGATTCTAGTGGAGCTGGCCGATCGTCTGGCGAGTGCTCTCTCTTTAATTTCCTGGCGATTTCTTTTGTGAGCGTTAGAGCACGGTTTGGCGAAAATCGTGGGCTCCGAGCGCCAGGAAATCGACGACAGGGGCTTCTTCTCGACGCCAATGATATCGCGTGGATTGGCGCCGTCGAGTTGTCGGACGGAGATCAGACGGCAGCAGCCGTCCGTCTCGTCGCCCTCGTCGCCGATGATGTACATCTTATATCGCGCTCGTCATCGCCGCCAAGTGCCACGAGTCGGCCGAGATATCCACGCGCGACAAACTGGCACTCTTGTTCTTCAGATGCGAGCTCCGATTACGCGCCACACTGAACCCAGCTACTGTGCACATGGGAATTTAGTAACAAGTCTTTACTGAGATGATTTTCCCGGAGAAAAAATTTCTTGCTCCTTTGAGATTATATCAAGTGTCTTCGATTTTGTAGGCGTGACTGAGTTAAAAAGTTACTTAAAGAATTTATTTATTTATTTTTTTTTTTTTTTTTTTTTTTTTTTTTTTTTTGAAAAAGAAACAATTTCTTTTTATTTGATTAGAAATATTTTAAGTAGAATCTAAATAGCTCTGAAATTTATTCATAGAGAATAATAAGGTGGTATGAAATAATAACTTCTGACAGCAGTGTGTGAACAATCGTCATATTTTAAGATTGCGAAGATCAAGAAATATTTTAATTAATACAAGAAACAATATTCTGTACGTTTCAAATGTTTATTTTAGAACAATGATATCATTGTCAGACATTTATTATTATTAAGGTGTGAATTATGAATTTTCTATATTGTCTGCAATAGGATTGGATTTCATAAGTAAAATACACAGTGATGCATTAAAGTGAAATAATTAGAATGTTAATTTTTATAATTCTTCAATCTTTTATCGTGTTATTTCATTAATAATTATATGGAAAAAATTGTCATGTAATGTGAGAAATTCGACGAGAGGATTTCTTTATTTAACTAAGCTTGTTAATTTTTTTTTTCTCAAATTACAATTTCATAACAGTTATTCAGTACCAACGAAAATTGAATTTCTGCATAATAAAAAGTCACATAACTTGTGTCAAACATAGAAACAATTAATTATTTAATTATTCAAATGTCTTTCTACTTTCTAAATTCTGTAATCATTTTTTCTTTCATTTCATTTTTAATTAGCCTTACAAAATCTATCCATAAAAAAGTAGAAAATTTAATAAATGCCAAAAATTTATCTTGACATTTTACAGCATGATTATCGTTGTTTTACATATGTATATAAAATAAATAAAATACACGAAAAAAGTATTTTAAAATTTGATCCAGTTTTTCAACACAACAGAACTCGTTTACTTTTTTCCGTCTTATTTTTTAAAAACATTTTCTATCTCAAATTTTTAGACACGTATCTGTAACAACTACATGTGTTCAAAAGTATCCTGTGTTCCAAGATTAATTTGTCATACTTCACTTCGTATGAAAGTTTAAGCTGTATATATATATATATATACACACCAGGAATACATTCCACTCTATTCAGAACATTATCTCTATCAATTCAAACATCGTTGAAAAATTTCAATACACGCTGAAAATGAGAACTCACTGTTTCCAGTCTCTCTTCAGGCCAGAATGGAACTTGCTCTAATTTTTTTCTTTCTCTATTTTTTAACATTACTTACATTTGTAAATTGCTTACAAATGGATCATTTAAACCATTTAGAGAACTGGAATGTGACTCTCATATATAAATTAAATCAAGTGTAGCTAATAATTTCATGGATGAATCACAAAACAACCATTCATTCATTTTAAGGAATACTTTGTGGAATCATAAATTATCAGCTATTCTATTTAATTTCTAAACCATTTTATATCATTGGAAAAGTTGTATTAATTTGTTCAATAATTTTTCTCTAATATTCATAACATTCACTAAATAAATTCATTCGGAGCAATAAATTTTTTCTGCCTATTAAATAATTCCCTTTTATTTTAAAATTGCAATGCCATAAGCATAACAGGAAGTTGGAGTCAGACGTTAAAATGAATTGGTTTATCTTAAGAATTCCTTTGATGAAGATTCCATTAAGAATATAACTTTTTATAAGCATCGATTATTTCATCTTCGAGATGATTTTTCTGTCGGCATTAATAGTCAAAGGTTTGTTTTTAAAATCAATATTCGCGAACAGAAATGAACTTGACAGAGTAAAAAAATTTTTACTGTCGTCAAAAGGCGTTAAAGAATCGATAATCTTTTTGTGTTGTAACAAAACATGAACGATGTGTTTTTATGCTGAGATCATTTTAATTAATAGCATATTTAATTGATTAAAAAATTATGCATTCAAAAATTATGCAGTCGGTAATATTTAATAATCTTTTCGCAACATCTTAGTTTCACCCATCGTGCAAATTAATGA
>JABFQA010003127.1:0-10187 GCA_022817065.1 Probaryconus sp. ZL-2020
AGAAATGTTAAAAAAAAAAAAAAAAAACAAGGTAAAAGTGTATAAATTGAATAGAGAAATTGTAAGTTCAGTATTGGATGAATGAAAGCTTTTTATGATTTGGAGAAAGAGCTTTTTAAAGTATTTTTCTTTCTTCAGTGTGATGACAGCACCTCCGTGTTTCTTCAACGAGTTGCCATTTGAGCGTTATATTATCGTTAGCAGTTACGCAATAGCGGATAAAGCACATTTATATAGGCCAGGGACATACACGGCGGACAGTATTTTGTTCCGAGCTGCGTGTCACTATTGTCTTCGATGCGTTAAATTACGACTTTATTAACACCCGCCAGTAAAATCATGTTTTCATCTTTAATTACAAAATACTCTCTTTGTCACGTGTTCTCGACAAAATTTTGCATTGTAAACATACATTTTACATCCAAATCATTAATGCTCGCGACACGACAATAATTAAGGAAAAAACAACGTAGGAAACACGTTGTAGATTCAATTGAAGATTTCTTTAAAAGATCAGCAAACAATTACAAATCATTCTTAAACTTCTCAGTTACGCCTTTTTAAGATGACTTTAAGAATTCTGATAAAAATGTATAATTGTTGTAAAAACGTATTTCAAATACGTATCTAAATAATAAAATTGTTATTGGTATTTCTGGTTTTAGTCAAGTATGTTTATAGAGATTTTTAATAGCCTAAGTACTATATTTAATGCCGAATAAAATAACATGAAATTTTTATAGCGAATAATAAACTTTACGTTTCAATAACCATAAACATAATAACTTCGCCAACAATGTCATTACCCGTAAACATAATGTATGGTAACGACACGTCATAGAGCTTTAAACGTAATACAGTTTTAATGGTAATTTTCGCGTTTCCTATTGAAAATTTCGTTCGTTAATATATGAATAATTCCAAAAACCATATAACTGTTACTCTTTGACCAAAAAAAAAAATCGATTTGAAATTCTGAACGTTTTGCCACAAATTTTAAAAGACGAATAATCCTCTTCAACAATTTCTCTAAATAGAGTTTCTTTGTCATTCAAAAATAATCGAGACACAAACAAGACCTTAAAAAAATAAATGAAGTCTTAAGGATAAAAATCCCTTGAAAAAAAAAGAAAAAAGATAAAGGGTATTGGAAGAAACTTTATGAAGTATTAAAAGAGTGATTTGAAAAATTCATAGGTACCGAAAAATCGTGCTTAATGCGGGTTGCAATAATCGTAAGAGCTTGAGTAATTCGGTGAGTGAGCCGCCCCTTGAGAAATCCCCGTCGTAAAACGGCGTTATCGCCTCGTCTGGCCGATGTAACGAGGCATTTTCGTAGCGCGCTACCGAACTTTCGGTAAAGACTTCGGTTGTTAAGTCAGATTTAGTCTTGCATGGCATCGCAGCGGGCGCTCCTCGCGAATGAGAATATCAAATGAGACGAACACGGACGGACGGAACAAGCAACGTGCGCCCCAAAATGCAATCAAACTTCGGCCGATCCAAAAAAGAAAAAAAAAGAAGAAAACATTGATAAGAAAAAAGGAAGATAAAATGTAAAGAAAAAAAAAAATCATGGGATTTTTTGCAATCTTAAAAACCATTTGACAAAATTATCGGTAATTCTTGAATCAACAATAAATATCTTTAAGCAGCGAACAATTATTTTAGAATTGTCCCTTAAAAACAGCAACCTATTAAGAATCCTCTTTAACTCCAATAAGTCACTTTTTAAGCTGCCGTGTTGACTGGAACGAAATGCCAACGTGAGTAATGAATCAGAGAGCGCTGCCGCACAAAAATCCACTCGAATCCGTCAGGCGAGTCAATAAATAAGGTTAAAAAATAATTAGCCTGCTAAGGAAGGTGCTATAAAAATGTAATGCACAATTGAGCCGAGAGACGTGTCGGGCCTCACGGTGCCAGAACCTGTTCCAAGACAGAAAGAGAGACTTTCGTCTTTCGTCTTTGGTATAAGACCTGCGTTCTGAAAAGGGACAGCACGGGAACCTGTTTCGCGAGCGCGTGTATAAATACAAAACATCGCGAGTCGCAGCCACGTAAGCGACCGACCGACAGAGAGCAACAAGCCCGGGTTAAAACAATGTTACTTTGTACCAAACGACGAAAAAGACGAGTTAATGAAAGCAAAAAAAAAAAAAAAGATTGAAACGGAGAATCAAAATAAAAGACATTTACTACACTTTTGCAAACATTAAACAATCATTTTGCAAAATTAAAAAAGAGAAATGAATGAATGAAATAGAACAGACAAAAAAAAAAGTAGACACGGCGATATAAAAAAAGAGAGAAAGAGAGAGAAGGGATTACGATGGGGAGGAAGAGGAGTCTATGGAGCGGGGGTGGGGGAAAAAGAGAAACAGGGCGTTAACCCAGGTCAGGTTCGTTCTCCGGTGACGCAATTCCGGTGCGCGAGTTGGCGCGCAGGAAGTCGTGGCTTCCGACACGCTTCGGTTGTTCCTGGAGCTGCTCCTGCGGAATTGCGTTACTGTATGCCACGGCTTTGCTTTCTGTTTGGCACTGTATCCTCATTTGTTTCTCTTTCGCCGAACGAAGAAATTAGTGTTAGTTTATGGCAAAAGTTAGACGAAGGAAATCGATGATTCCTTTCCTCTTTGCTAATTGCAATTCGACTAAAAGTTCATAAATCAAAAGCTGGTAGGAATCAAAAACCTATCAACTTCTTTCGGAAATTATTTCCAATCTTAAAAGAATGAAACAAATCGAACCATTACCGAAATTACTAAAAATATATAACAAAAAAGTGGAAGCAATTTGTGATAACATTAAAGTTATTTTGGAACTGTTAATTTTATTTTATCTCGTGCGCCTTAAAGTTGTGCGTACATGAGTGTGTGTACGTAATAAGTAAGAAAAAGAGAAAGATAGAAGAAACAAATGACGGTACGAGTGTACGTTACGATCTCATTGTAAAAGTTTCAATTTCATTGTTCCATTCGTGAACCGATCGCTTAATCTGGCAAGTGGTGGGTGTTTCACGTGGGCGAACATGATGTTCGAGCACTTTCGTACCAATTTCACAAAGACCTCGCGAAGACAATTTGTACGTGTCTCGTCGAACGACGTCTTCATCGCATTCATTTTATCCTCTATTTATTTTTCATCATTTAATTTCATCTTTAAAACGCCACCGAGAGTCTAAGAATCTCTTGTGACATTTCCAACTAGCACAAAAAACGAAGTATTACCACAGCTGATAACTCTTACTTTTCACCTGTTGAAAAACTATAAAAAAAAAAAAAAACAAGTTAACAAAATATAAAAACAAGAAACTTACGACATACAAAAGTTAAATTAATTTAATAAAACCAATAAATGACAGACGAAAGGAAATGAATATCAAATTTAATATCGCAAAGAAATGTGCATTTATAAGTTGAAAAAAAAAAAAACTGATAAGAAGGTTAGAGGCTCGCAAGGCCCACATGATGGCTGAAGATAAGTCGACACCCTTGGACAGTCGACTAATAATTTCCATGCCGTTAACATGTTAAGATCTTGGCCCGCAAGGAAGCATGGAAATGTCGTCGCCGGTTTCCTCGCCGCATTATCCGAGCACGATCCACTCCGATATGCGTTCTGTTATGTTATGTTTCGTGGCGGTGCAGTTTCGAGTGCGTACTGCAGTTTTAATGCAGTCCTCGACGTGACAATCGATGATCGCAGGTGTCCGCCACGATGTTTATACTGCACGGACTCTGATATCGTATCAGATAAGGCCACGACCACGATTACGTTTTAATAAAGAGATGCAATTTATTCGCCACGACGCCCCCGGCAATTTAAGCTTTGATCGAGTGGGTTTAATGAGAAAGGTGTTAATGGAGAGTCTGATGAAGAATTGACGAATTAAAATGGGAGGGTTCTGAAAAAAATTTTTTTTTTTTCTGTTTATTAAACGTCTTTTCAGATTTCATTTTATCACGATATTTGATATATTAACATATTAAACAAAATGTAATTAATCAATGTATAACAAAAATGAAATTATTATTTCACATATCGATCAATGTCTAATCTAATGGAAAGATGATTTTTATAATTTCCATACCGCCAATTCTTTCTCTCTTCACTCTTCGCTCTTCTCTCTGCCTACCGCAGGAACATAAACTATGTTGATAACATTTGTCACAGCTTCGAAAATTCATGGCGCACGTCGCTTGCATTTATTCTCTCTCGTCTGGGCGTTGTCTCTAATATTTCGTGACACTCGTGCACAACCTGCCGATATCAAACAATGGCGAGTTAATCGAGCGAAAGGTAACCGCGCCATTCTGACGAGAGAAGAACTCACCTCGACGCGCGTTAATAGAGGAAATGTTTATTCCTCGCAAAACGAACGAGAGAAACGGAGACGGTGAAAAGGGGGAAGGGAAACAGACAGAGAATATAAAAAGGGATACGCATAGTGGAATAGAAGGAAGAGGAACGTGGATGCGGAATGAGCGTGGCAAAGTGAGAGGGAAATAAATAGGTATGCGGAGCGAGAGAAGACGAATGTATAGAGGGGAAAACTGGAGTGCCTCGAGGGCCTCAGGGACCTGATAAACTCAAGAATGAATATTACGCGCGTCCCTCCAAATGAACCAGCGTGTTACTATAAACACATACGTGCGCAATCATAAATGTATTTATGTATATATAAGTCTACATATTTATATACACGTGTGTACGTGCGCCGAATATGTTTATGTGTACATGCGCGTGCGTAAGCACACGCGAATGATCGTGTTTCGCACGCCATTTACTTCGCGACGGAATTTCAGGCGCGGATTTCTCATTCTCGCCTGAAAATTCAATTTAAGTCGGCCGTTAATCTGCCCTCGGTGTTTTTCGCTCGCGACTCTAACTGCGCTGATTGTTGGGGTTAATAACGGAATCAGGAATGAAGAATTCAGAGACTACCATTTGACGAATTAAAGCAATTCTGAACCAACGAGATCGGGAGGCAAAAAGATTTTGTCTCGTCAATGGACAATCGTCGAAAATGATCATCGATACAAATTCTTCAGTGGAATATCCTGTAATCCTATTTTCCGGAAACAAATGTAACAGCCAAAACCTAATGCACACAATGCGAATAATTAAAGACTAATCGCAGAACAGAATATAATGCCGTAATCCCGGTCTTGTTTCGTTGGAGGGAAGGAAGAGAAGTTCGAAACGGTGAGCGGAGGGACCACCCATCGCGAAGACTCAAACGACGACGACGACTCAAAGACCAAACTCTGAATAATGTTGGAACGAAACGACGATGCCTCGACTCACTAAGCCTTTTGCTTTTGCGAGAGCACAAAAACCTTCCACGAAAGGGCCATCCATTCGCCATTGCTTCCTCCTCGCCTTATTACTCGCCCTTTTCATTTCACCCTTCCCCTCCTCCTCCTCCTACACCGCACCCTGCCTTCTCCTCATTCTCTACAAGTGTAGAATGAGTCCTGTGCTCACACTATACTCTAAACTCATTCTACTCTACGTTTCCGTTCTTTCATAGCTTTCTCCATTGTTTTCCAGGCAAACTTAACTTTCCGCGAAAGAGTTAATATACGCACGAGATATTACCTAGACTTTTGGTGATTTTGGGGATGGCTTAATTTACGGGGATTGGGCTTATTGTTGTTATAGCAGAAGGTAGGGGGATAGAAACTCAAATTGGCGACTTCAATGTTTGTAAAACATTCTATTTTTTTTTTTTTTTTTTTCGTTTGGATAGCTGTTGCGATTAATCATTAGAATAAAACTTTGTTTTTAATATCACGCTTCATTTATTTAAATTTCCTCCAAAATTTTTTTTCCTTGTTCGTTCTGTATGATTCTTCGATAATACACTTAACGTCGTCGACGACTATTCTTCATTATCTTTTTTTAAGTTCTTATACCACTCTCCCTGCTCTCAACACAACGGAAAAACATAAAGATGATATCATAATAAATAGTTCCCATTTATTTTAAGAGATAACAACCATTTTTCAAATAAAGCGTTGAAGAAATGAAAGTTTGAAAACTTTTTATCACATTTAGTTGATTTACCACGTCGTGATATTTAGCTTCTGGTTCATTCCATTGCAAATGAACATGGTTTTTGGCTCGTGAAAGTACGGCTAAATTATACCCACATTTCACTGTTATATTAAGAATCATTTCTTTTTTCTGCTTGTTTTATTTTTGCATTTTTTGACATTTGACAAATTATCAATGAACAATTTCTCTCATTTGTTTCAAATATGTAAAACAATATATCTGTTTGAAAATGGTACAAGTACAATTAGAGTAGAGTATCAAGTAACAGAAAATATAAAGACCGTGTTTATTTTAAAACGAAACATTCCTTTTTTTATTTTGTGCAGAAAATATCTTTCAGAGATCTTAATTTTAAACTTCAGAGAAGTAGTAATAATTAAGTCATATGTGCTCCGAGAAATAATTTTTTTCCTTTTTACGTTCTTTTTTACTAGAAAGTTTTGAGGAAGGTACACACAGAACCTCATACAGTTATTATTCAAAGCGAGATTTTGACCAGTCAAAGGATAAGACACCTACCTCGCTGTATTTGTGGTCATACTAAAATTTTAATCAGTTCGCAGGCCGCTTTATCTGGGGTCTTGTCGCTAAGATACGAGAAACAGACGCGATAACGTCAAACAAAGATAAAGCCAGAGATGCTCTTAGAGAAACGTGTACAGGAAATAGATTTTAAAAATGTACGTCAGAATGTTTTCTTCATAATTGAATTACTAATAGAATTTTTTTTAATTTTATGCATAACTTACGAAACATCCTAACAGAATTATTCTGCCTTGCATTAATATTTCTATTTCACTAACAAATACGAAAAATGTAGTTATAAAAATAAGGTCCCTCGAAATAATAACACCAATCATAAATTCATCCAATCGCCCAACTTTTTGACTGCTATTCTTTCCATAATTTGTTGTATTGTATTTAAAATTGAATTCACGTGTGCAAAAGGGTATGAGTCCTTGGACAAATACGAAACGCAGCCAATGAAATTTGGTCGCTTGCTTTCTCTGTGACAGGGTGTGGTATGGTATGGTGAAATGGTGGAATCGTACATGTCGACCCTGCGAACTGAATAATTTCTGCCGTACAAATACCCCATTGACAACACCGAGGCAAGCAACCCTTAAACAGGACCTATCGCATAAATAGAGATTAATTAAGTGACTGATTGAGATGTGGTCGTCCTCTAACGTGGAATTCAATTATTCAAATCATGCAAACCATCATCGAGAGAATGTCAATTTGAATTACCTGGTCAGCAGAAAAAAAAAAGAAACAAAAGTTCATCAATTAAAATTTATCGGTCAACGTTCGTTTCGTAGTAACAATCTTCGTGAGAAAATTTATGATACGGTGAAAGAGAATTATTTGCTAACAAAGTAATAATCAATTGCAATTTTTGCAATTGAATTAAGAAAGTTTACTGAAACATTTACACGTTCCATTATCGCGTCCCAATACAAGCTCAAAGTATTTGAGCAAAATACAAATATTTGAAACTCCATGCAAAGTGTAATAACGAAGTTTGAAAACTAAGCTTACGTGGGAATATTTGATTTTTAAATCGAACGGTAATTCGCGTCTTCTGCAAAAGGAAACGAGATCCAGGGTTTCGTTCTAGCCGTGAGAGGACACAAAGAGATCTCGCCTGCATTCCCCTCTCGGCCGCAATTTACACCGGACCCTATTGTGTTTACACGGCTCCGGTATATCTCTATGTGAAATTACATATATACGTAGACCACTTACACATACAACAATATGTGCCTGTATATTAATGCACGCGCGAACCCTCACATTCTGGAGGGAAAACTTCATTTCTAAAGCACCACCAACCCATTCGACGAAAATTATGCGACACTTTTATCTTACGTTCTTAAGCGTTACAACGTTTGGCCACAAGAGAAAAGTATCCGGCTAATTTTATTTTCACGAGGATTACGACGATTGTAAGGATTTCAGGATCTCAGGATCATGTACAAATTGTTTTCACTTAATAGTTCGTAGGTTTTTATTTACTAAAGACAGTCAAATTGTTCATATTATTTTCCAAATGTTATTTATTCAAAGAAAAGCATGATAAAATACAATGAACATTCGAAAGTGCGACAAGAAATTGCTATTCCATTTACTGTGTATAATATAATTTGACAAACGCCAAACGGAAGGGAGGTTGGTCTCCTTTGATCGTCGGTATAAAAATTTTGGCTGAATGGCAGAACGCCGGTGTTGCTATCTTCGCACTTTCTTTTGCTCATACAATATTCAAACTTTTGTCCTATTCTGTATTTCGATTGCCTGCGAGTTGTAACTGTACGCGTGTTCGTACGTACATAATACACGCGTGTCCAGGTATTACGTCTGCCTTTCATTCTCTATTCCGAGTGCGGCCTCGAGTCGCGAACGTGCTTAGCATGCGACTTGTGACTTCGTCTTTGAAAATAAAATACGGATATCACCGCATTATCGAAGTCGACCATCAATTACGTTTCCCAGGTTCTCGTTGAGGTCTATTATATTACTACTTTCATAGATATTTACTAGCATGATACTGGTGCTAGTATTCACTAACACTCGTTCTTCATCTTTTACAATCATACTAACATTTCCATAATAAGAATCCATGGTTTTATTTTTCCCATAGAAATTTCTATTCTGTACTGAGAAAATGATTTGGTTGAATTAACTAAAATTTGGTTGATTTAACCAAATTTTCTAAGGTTAAAAAACACTACCAAATCATTTCGTTCATTTTACTAAATGGTGCTTTATTCAGTAAAACTTATTAAAAGATTTTGTTGAATGTATTAAATTAGTCAACAAAATGATAACAAAATGATTTAGTTGATTCAACAAAATTATTTTTCTCAGTGTGGATTTTTGCAAAATGTTGTAAATTTTGCAAATTTTGCATTACAAAGTCGCAAAATTGTCCCCGTGAAATTTTTGTTGTTGTTAATCTTCCAACTCATTTGTTGATTGTCACTTTTGATTTGTAAGTCGAGCAGAAAACTTGATACGTTCGATTTATCAAGTTTTCGCGATGACGATGACGCCTTGTCTGTAACGCAACGGTGACGTAACGTGTAACTGGCTTGAATGCGTAACGTGGACAATGCTCGGTCTCTCTCTCTTTCTGTTCTCCCTGTGTGGGGATAAAGTAAGAACGCTTCCTGCGTGACGTAGGCGCGAGCTATTTCCGCAACTGCCTCCTCGGATACTCGCGCTTAGTCGTCGCGCGAGTACGCAACTCGTCGTCATTGCACAAGTCAGCCAACATCTGACCTCGCTTTTTCCTAAGCATACGTTATTATCTTCAACAATGTCGCCTACTTCAACAACCGGCCAGATTATATTACCACTATGATTTTCTTGGCCTTTTTAATTGTTTTTCTTTCTTTTTCAAATATACCTGTAATTATGATAATTGATAAAAGATTTTAAAAAACGTCGATTACTCTATATTTTTTTAACTTTTTCAAAGATATTAGTAATAATCTAAAAGAAAGATTGATAAACTTTGGTATTTTATTAAATTAATTAATGACTTTTTCAAATGAAATTCAATCAAGTGGTGAAACTGACATTTGAAATTTCGTGCTTATATTTTCTAGTGAAATAATAAAAGTAATATAGTATCTTAGGAAATATTGGTATACTTTTCTAATATTACCTATATATGATTTTCTTAATCTGTTTATTCTGTAAATACCAAAAGTTTTCATTCATCAACATTCTTACAACAGTGGTGTGTAAAGCAGTGTGGAAAAATAAAAAGACATTTTAAACATAATTATTAGTGAAAGTAAATGTTGTAATTATAAACCGTTAATAAGCATGAATAACGTGATAGTGTATTTTAGATATATAAACTACAGGTAAAGTTGTATAATTTATAATAACCTTAAATGCTACGCATTTAGTTGGAGAAAACCACGTGGTTGTATACGCCGAAAAAAAGTTGTCGGACAAATTACCATACCAAATGGAAATCAAGACGTACCGTATCGTGTCACATATTTAAAAAATGATCAAATGTTTCCAATAAATTTTAATGTTTGGTATGGTAAAAATTATTATATGGTACAAAGTTTCATGAATTTTTACCATACCAAATAAGAAAG
>JABFQA010003128.1:0-10187 GCA_022817065.1 Probaryconus sp. ZL-2020
TTTAAGTTTTATTTTTTTTTTTTTTTTTTTTCTGTATATATAAAGAACAACTTGGAATCAATTCTAAAATTGATCATTAAGAATCTTTTTATTATCCAGATAAAAAAATATTATTAATCATTTATTGATTATTGGTTCATTTGGTGATTAATTGACTAATAATTAATAAAATCCATTTCTACTTTTAGCACTAATTATTATATATAAATTAACAATAACTGTCGGAACATTTTCTTATTATTTTCTGTTAATTAGAATCTTTTTAATAAATCTTTAATTTCGAAGATTGATTTCTAATATGCAAAATAATTACACAAATTAAAATATTTTTAAACCGGTAATATCAAATACTTGATCTGTATTATTTATTTCTAAATATATGAAATACATTCTAGACTGGCAACTGACATTTTATATTTTTTTTTAAATATATATAATTAAACAACCTGGCACCTGAAAAGTATTACAAGTTTGCATAACTTTCAAAACTTGATCTCGGTTTTTACATTATGCTGTTAATAAGTTACGTTTATATAATTTATAAACATTGATGCAAGATACAAGTAAGATCACAAAAATTCTGTCAAGCAAGATTGAAATTGCAACTGAATAAAAAAGTTCCAAGTGAAAATAAGTAAAAAAAAAAAAAAATAAGGTACTAGTTGCTAAACAGTTATGCAGATATGTCCCAATAGCTAAACGTCTTTTTCTTTAATAATTATAAATATTCTAATTTGTCAGAAACTACTGGTTATTCAGCCATTTGAATGTGCTCAGTAACTTGTATATCTACTTTATATAAAATATGCAAATTTTGAAAAAAAAAAACCTTGTAAATATATTGGTAATCAAATGCAACAAGTTAATGAAGATATTGTTAATGAAACGTGATATATCTTGGCGTTGTTCAATGAATATTAATTTGATATCAAAATAATATTTTCATATTACGTGTATTAGTTTGCCGGATGTATATCTTATGTTAAACGCCTTACTTTACCTACATATTTTATTTGCTGCAAGACACCGCAAGATTCCAGTCGACATTTGAAAACCGGTTCTTCGTTATGGTTTGCGAACGAAGCCTTGGTCCGAGCTTAATTCTAGGGCCCTTTAACGGATTATACACGTTGAACGATAATTTTGCTTATAATTATTGTTGCCAAAAATATTAAACAAAAAAAAAATACAAGTTCCATTATCAGACAGGGACAAAAGAGGAACTAAAATAATATTACAAATAATGAATATCATATCACTTAATCCGCAGAGACAAATGGAAATGTGATATTGAACAAGTACTTCAGAAAATTGACAATTGGAATTGGAAATTGCTATGTGCTGTGGAATCTATTAATTAGAAGTGCCTTCTTCTCTATTCCACAATATCCAACATCAAATCATACTGAAATTGTCAAAAAAAAAACAAAAAACAAATGTGATGAAAAATTGTCCTCCATTTTTTCGTCAGATTTAGGATATGAGCAACTCTGAAATATTAACTTATTTCGTGATCCGTTCAGTCGATGTAATGATTTCCCTGAAAGGGTTAAGAGGAAATTGTTGCATAAGCAAACACGGAATGTAGACTTAAAGTCATCGGTTTAAAAAAAATTTTACGAGTGAACATATAATTGTGTTCAAAAAAGGTAGCTTTAAGGGGTTGTCGTGAGGGGTAGGTACAGGAGACGGGGGTTACCACCACCTTTGGAATAAAGGATAATTTCCAGCCGATGGCAGCGACGGTAGTGGTAGTTTGAAGAAGGCTAGACCAAAGTCGGGGGTGCGTCGCAACGCCGCGACGCTTGCCCTAGCAAATTCTGCAATTCAGTCGACGAGACGCGTCGCGCCTGCATACGTAGTACTCTCGCGATTTTTCATCTTTCGTAACGTAACATTTTGAAAACAGTGCCAGCGGTAACTGTTGTCTTAGTACTATTATCGGCTAGATTTATCAGCTTCTATCATTTATATACAATTTATTTTGCCAGCTTTTTCCTCCACATTTTCCTATGCAAAATAAACTACCACATTCAAATATACAAACAGATTAAGATTATAATGATCAGAATAGTAAACTATACTGTTAGGTTTACATTTTTTTGAATTTATATATGTGCGATATGACTGTCTTTTGATAAACGTTGCAATTATATTTGTGATCAACCAGTTAGAAAACTGGGATCCTGCAAAAGAGAATGAACAAATATTTACAGATATTATTTAAACAAAAGCAAATATATATTGAGCAAAAAAAAGAAAATAAATGCATTTTTATACTAGTTTGTTGGGTTCCAGTTATTATTCCTGCCATTATATAAGGCAGACATAAGTACTGCAGAAAATGTTTGCAAAGTTTCTATAATAGAATGACATTTTTTTTTTTTACATGTAATGAAATTTGGTAGAGAGATGCAACAGCTTTGATTGTATGCAAGCATCGATCGTAACGTGTGTGTCAAGTGCGATAAAAATAACCAGTAAAAGCATCTTACGCTATTAGATTGAAAATAAAGAGTCTAATAATCTAAATGAGCTTAAGCTGGAGCGAGTAAATGCGACGACCGACAACGAAGCCGACACACTACAAGCCGTGTTGAGCCTCTGTGCGTCTAGTATCGATACGTGTAAAAATTGTTAACAGGAAAACAAACATGGAAACCCTGAAAATGATTTCCAACTTATTGACGTCTTCGTCTGATATCTTGACGTCTTCGTGCAATTCCTCGTTATTTTCTAGACAACTTTATTTTTTCTTGTAGATTTTGCACTTGAGAATGAAACCATTTATGTTCCTCATTACATGTACAATATTTCATTTGTGTGATTCTTACTACACTGTTATTTTCATATTTATTTGAATGCACATTGTAGTTTACCAGTATACATAAAGAGAAAGTGGGATTTTTTTTTTTTGTAAATTCCTGACAATTATTATCAAAACAGTTAATACTTTTGATGTAAATTGAAACATATCTGAAACTGATCCGAAAAGTCTGTGATTTTTATTAATGACATTTCATAATAGAACTATATAATGATAATTTTGTGACGGAATTAATCAAAATTGAATGCCTGTAGTTGTTGATAATAAATTGAAAACTGAATTCCATCAGTCATAAATAGATATGTTTCTAACCGCTTCTCCCTTTTCAGCTAAGCTGAAAATAAACTGGGACTTCACCCCAAGATCGATAATCTATTGTTCAACATATTGGCAAAAAGTCATTCACTTGTTTGCATGTTGTTTTTTTCTTTTTTTCGATTACCCAATGATTACATTTTTAAATACATTTCAATTAATGCATTTAAAATCAGAGTATAGAACATGAAATGACAAAGATAATAATAATAATAATAATAATAATAAAGATTATAATATTATATGAAAAGAAAAGATTTGAATAAAATACGAACGGTAATGGCGTTTGTTCAGGAGCATTGAAAAATGTATGATAAATAATAGATAGAAGACTATTAGATAGAAGAAAAAGAGTTTGCGGGAGGTAGGATTGTCAACATTCTGATAGGATTCATGAAAACTAGTTCTCGAAGTCGGCGTAATTCCTGTATTGAATATAAAAGCGCATTGTCTGCCTATGACAGATTCATTTAAGCTTGTCTCTTTTTTTTATAAGTTTCAGTATGATACGATAGAATGTCCGCACTAACGACACGATGAAGGGAATATGAAATGAAAGTAACAAGTGAACCGCACAAAAATAACCGTTCGTTGTGCTTTTTCACAGGCATTTAAATTTAATAAAAAAGAATGAATCTATTGATATGGGTATTGATTTCGAGTGCGAGGACCTTCCATTTCTTTTTCTTCTGGCGCTTGCATTAACATAACGCGTTGGTTTTTTTTTAACAATTGAATTTATATCTGCGCACAGCTAAAAATCCACTTTGCCAATAATCAGACAAAATTATTCAATATAGTATATGAATAAATTAAATCATTTACCTCGGACTTTGATCTGTTATAGATTATTGCATAATGACACACTGAATCAATATTTCATACTCAACTGTTTGTTAATTACTGTTAGGGGGGTAGAACACTTTTCAGGCTTAAAAATGAAAGGCAATTTCAAAGTGGAATATCTTAAGATCTGTGCGAGATGCGTGCACCTGCTGATATAATGCAAATAGAGACGTAAAACTAGATTTAGCAGTTTGAATGTAATACCATTTAAAAGAAATTTTTCTCTTTTATAGCTTAATAATTTCTTATGTAACACACAACCAAGAACTTATATAAATTTACGTAATTGTGTAACAAGCTAAATAGGAAAAATAATTAAGTTCAGTCTCGTTTGGCAAATTTTCAAACCCATTTGTATGGAGAATATATTACGTTCTTAAGAGCCTATTTTGCTAGGAATTATGACAGTTATGTTGTAGTAATTTAGTCAATCTAACATCCAAATGTTCTTATTAAATTGAAGGAAAATCCTGGATAATACGAAGAATATTTCTAATATATTTATTTACGCAAAAACGATATGATAATGTGATGATTAATAAAAGTGAAGAGTTATTTGTGAAAATCTAATAGAAATCTTGAAGTCAATCGATTAAACATTTAACTGAGGTTGTAATGGATTATTTTTACATTAAGCCTATAAACCTTAATCTTGCGTGTTATTTAAAAAAATTACGCAATGGGGTCAATAAAAGTAGGTGAAACGTTACTAATTGATAATCTTGGTTATTTTCAGTTCAAAAGAGATCGATGCGTTAATTAGTACAACGCATTGGCTTATAAAATAGAACAATGGCAATAGTCATCTTTAAGATTTAAGCAATTCCGTCCGAAATTACTACTACATTCCATCATTTCCCTGAATCCAACAAGATCTTAAGAAACTGTTATATCAACAAATATTGAATCATTACCTACCTTTTACTGATCATACCTCAGTACTTACCTGCTTCTACTCTCAGCAACATCCTTTTCCAGTACACGTGCTTGAAATCTTGTGGACCAATTTTTGTTTCTAATAGAATTTTACAAGTAATTATTTGGAACTTTATTTTATATTTTTAGATATTTTGATAAATATATCTTTCTAAACGCTTTTACCAAGTTTCTGCAACAAAATGCAAAGTGTATATAATGTTCAATGAATGGTTTGACTGTGATCAAGTTTTTTTTAACCATAAACATTAAGTTGTGGAATAAGTGTTCGAAGTTTTGCACAATGTTTGCTGCAATGGTGTTACATCGTTACAATAAACATTACTCAAATCGCCATGCTAACAACAACAATCCCACTAGCACCAGCAATAGTGACAACAACAATCATATAAATAATAATGTTGATAACATTCGCACACAGGAATATAGCGGGGTAAGTTCATGATTTATATAACATTATAATATCGTTTAAAAACGTACGATTGCAAAGTTGTACGTTATTTATTACTCATCTCAGGAACAAACGTTTTTGCAAAGAAACAAGAGTTTGTAGAAAGCGTCTCGTTTCTTGAAATGTCTTGCAACTGCGTTCGCACTTGAACTTCTGCATTACGAAAACGGACGCGGATGAAAGGGAAATTTCCACATTTTCTGGCAAATTACATTCAAGTATCAATACAACTTTGTGCTAAAGATTTGATGTAACCGCGCTAAGGTACCTGTTGCATCATTCTTTGTGTAATCATTGCAATATATTAATAGAGAATTGAGTTCTTCAACTCTTGAGAATAAAAGAAACAGTCCACTCAATTTTGATTTAACACTCTGCTTCATTTCTTAAAATAATTAGAAAGTTCAGTAGTGATAATTTTGAACACAATGAAAACATAAATATTCAAGTTGGTAATACTTTAATGCTCACTTAAAAATTGTATTTAAAACATTTAATGCTGACTTGAATATGCATAGAATTCATGATATTTTAGTTGGAAAGTATAATTATTTGAATTTGGAATGGCTGAATCAGAATTTAGCAAGTAGGATAATTACAACTCGTCATCCGTAGCGTCATTTCATTAAGTGAATTGGTTTATCTAGTTCTATGATTCATTTGATTGGATCAAATTAAGTTACTAGTGTCAACTAAACAGATCAAGCTAAATCAGCCAATTTCGTTGATTTCGCCATCAAATAATACATTGACTTCTTCATTTGCCAGCAGAGTAATTTGTTCATTTTAGATCTCTGTTAAATTCCATGTCATTTTATTCATTCAGGACATTTCTTTCGAAATTTACAATTACTTTTAATTTGCACGTTTACAATTACCAATTAAATCCCTTAAATTCCATTATTATATACATCGAAAAAGTGAAACAAAAAAAAAAAAAACTTTATATCAAAAGTAAAGACATTAAAAAAAAAAGATTATACTTCTCTCGTCAGACTTCATGTGTTCGACAATTAACTGACTCCTTGGCACAAGTTACATCATTACACACTTACTGTACCATTAATGTAACCCTTAAATTTCCCATGAGATTGGAACCGTACAGGAAGTTTGCGTTCATGTCGAAGCAGACTTTTTAATAGCACTTGTGAAATGTCCTTGAAACGCAACTTCCTTTCTTTCTTATGATACCTAGTTGACTAGATTACTACAGTTGTCATACACACGAAACTCTTACGAATTTGTTATCCAATCTCTTTCAAGAGTCCGGAGACAAGGGTTTTAATATCTCCTCTAATGACCCTTAAAAATACTCCGCTGATAAATTGCAGAAAGTGTAATAAGTTTCTTCAAACACAAAGGTAATTTTAAAAACAGTGCAACACGAATACCTATTGTAAAAATATTTTTTAATTTCCACAGAAACATTGTAACTTGAACCTTTTAATGGTGCAAAGTCACGAACTTTCATTTCTTAAGTAACGTTCAAATGTACTTTATTTTTGTATATTTGCAATGCCATACAATAGTGTAATTAAATATTTTTTCATTTTGCAAACAGAGTTTTGTAATTCTTAATATACAGACAGAGGAAAATATCGTTACCGAATAATTATTTGGAAAAATAGCAGTTTCTATTAAATATATTCTCGTATAATGAATAGATATTTACTCGATTAATAAAGCTAGTTTATGTTGAAGTTGCTTATAATATTAGACGAAATCGCACAGATAGTACGAAATTGAAAGTCGTAGCTGACATTAAAAAGCAGCAAACCTTACTTTAAATGCCGCAGCGACATTTGACAGTCTTACGTAGTTGGATGCAATGTTCGTTCCCTTTACTGAACAAAATCAGGATTATTTGGAGCACCATTAGCGTCTTATCTCCGACACTGAGGGAAATCATATTTGAAAATTTTTCTCGCCCTACGGCATTATTATTATTATTTCACATTAACGTTAAAATTAATAGGAAATCAAATTAAATATGCCGGGAAAAATTGAAAACATTTTAATTTTCGTTGTATACATTTTACAATTTTGAATGACTATTCAAATTGTATTTGTGTAATGTGTATGTAATAGTAAGTCATATAAAGCGAAGTCGATAACTCGTCGCCTTTCACTTAGCTATACATTGCACTATTGTGTGCAAGTCAAGTTGTGCAACAATATTTCAGCATACACGTTTTTAACGTTATAGTGGTAGTAATAAAAAATAGATATTTAATTGTTTAAGAATGCGTGATTACGTATGATGTGTGCGAAAATTATTTGCAAAAAAAAAAAGTTCGCGTCACGGGTGCTCTAAAATCACAATTGCATTTCCTTGCAATTCATATATAAAACCGTAATATAATTTAACCCCTTAAAAAGAAATAGTTTTAAAATTAGGTGGCCTTGACTTTTGCCGTGTAACTTTGCCAAGTTTGTTAAAACTCGGGATACTTTATTTTCTGATGCTAATATAATTGTTAAATTTGGATTCCTTTTGAGATCAGAGTTATGCCAGAGCAAGATAAATAATAATACAAAATTATTAATTTTCATATTTTTATGTACAGATTGACGAATTTCCATGTTCCAAAATGACGATTTTATGGGAATGTTACAAGTTGCGATATGAAAAACTTATGGGAATTTCGTTTTATAATTATTACATAAATATTTGAAGCAGTGAACCATAATTATCTTACACAATACTTAATGCATATTAAGTACATTAAGAATCTATGTCAATATGCTAAAATAAACAAATATCGAAATTTAATGATTTTAATTTACGCAATTAATAAGCAAGCTATAAATAATTGTCGCAAGAATATTTACTCAATTTTTTAATTAAAAAAAAAAGTGACAAAACAAATATCTCGACGTCTGATGACAATAAGAACACTGTATATTTCAGGTCTCTTTTATCCACAAAAGTTTCATCGTGAATGAAGAATCATCATATCTTCATTATGAATCAGTAGAAATAATTTTCAATAAAGAAATTTTAGAAATATTGTTTGGAATTGATCTTTCAGTGAAGAACATTTCCATAGATTCTATGGTGAAGACTGTCGTGAAATATTCTTCAGTGAGCATCATTTGTGCAAAATTCTTCAGTGAAGATCAGTTTCTATTCACATCTTCCAATTTCATGGGAAGGGGGGGGGGCGGGGGGTGTAATCAATGAGCGGTCAATTTGCAACTAAAAATAAATAATTTTGAAGAGCATAATTGTAGATTCACGGTGCACACACGTGCCAGCCTTTTTCTTACATTCACGACTATAATTTCCCCACTCTGGAGTTGTTCATGGTGAACGAATGGTGCGCGTACTCCCGCACCTTTCTTCGCGCGTCAGTTCTTGTTCTGCCACTAAGCAGAAACCTCGTCCAATCGTTTCAAGTTTCTCCGTAGCCGTCGTATTCTTCGGTCTGGTTTTGTGCCAACATTTTTTTTTTTTTTGTGTGTATCAGCGATGGCCACGTTATGTTCGCATAACTTCCCGACTTAAAGTACACGCCACATTGTTTTACAACAATAGTTAAACCTCGCTTATCGGCAACAATTTCAATATTCCCGTCTCCTCGCAATAAGATTACAAATTTCAAGCCATATGTTGATGTTAAAAGCAATTTTAATGGAAAAAATTATTACACGATATTTTATTTGACTGAAATGCATTTATCGCGTTCAGAAAGTACTATTTATTTCTGATTCATTTATAAATTATATCCTTATTGTGTGGTGTATCGTGTCAAAAGTAATTCACTTGCAGTTAAGAAATAATTGCAACGTACCTTAAAATAAAATTTTAAAGTATGTCGAAGGTATCGGATTCAGTTTATCGAATTTAACGTTTTAAATATACGATACCAAGAAGAGGTCCTTTAAACTTGTGAGAGGTTTCGCTGTTGTTTGTAGATGTACAGTTAGCGAAAATATTTGCCAATGACTGGTGCGAAGTTTCCATAATTTTGGTGCAATGTTAAATTGGATATTGGATTTATGGATATCGAATGGTTTAGATATAGGCGATACTCGGATAGATCTAAAGTAAGGTAGTATGTTTTCGGGCACGGTAGGTTAATTCTCCTGGATTATGTAGAGCATAAAATGGCTGGCGCTGCAGCTAGAAGGAGTTCAATGTGGGATGGCAGGGGGAAGGGATTGCCGCAACAGGAGATAGAGGAATAAAGGCAACTTGCGAGCTACTCGAAATAATCATTCTTGTTAGAAAAAAAACACGCGTTTCTCATTAGGTGATGCGTCGCCGTCTATGTCGCATATTTTTTTTTTTTTTTTGCAATTTTGACAATATCTTGAAACAGGTGTTTCATTTTACCTGAGATTCGACATCTTGTTATACTTTCGATTAAGCGCTCTATCTAGAGACAGCATTAGTTACTAAACTACGTTCTCCAGTGAAACTCACAAGGAGAAAAGTTCATTATTTTTTGCACAAAACGTTTCATGTGCAATACTCAAAAAAATTGTTTCTTGTGCAAAACATTGATTTTCTGCAATTTTCATCGAGATACACTAAAGAATCTTCAGAAATGATCTTCAGCGACAAAATTGTATAACTGATTTTTACCAAGAAATTAAAAAAAAAAAAGTATACTTAGCAAAAACAAACGGGTTTGAAATATTATAGATTTAATAAAACCATTTCGTTAGTTCATTAGTTATAAAGATATAAAAGAAGTGAGTTAATTAGTATGTTAATTTTTGTCTATTATTAAATATAATATTGAAATATTCACTAATATCCCAATCTCACTGTTATGTTTCAAAATCACAATGTTGCATAAAATT
>JABFQA010003129.1:0-10185 GCA_022817065.1 Probaryconus sp. ZL-2020
TGATACACATGACTGTGAATGAATTAAATTCTAATTCATTTATATGAAACACAAGTATTCAATGAGTTTTTTATATTGTTAAATTACTATAAATATTCTCAGAAATATTTCACGTGAAGAGAAATTGCATAACTAAAATGTGAAAATATTTTAGTTGTGGTGAAAATTCTTGTTTTCACCACAACATTCATATGCAAATAACTATTAATATCTATGTTTTTAAAAATATTTTCAGGTTTAACCAAATACTTTGATAATTATCAAAAGTAATAATAGACGTGGTAAAGAAATTCAAGCGGAACATTTGAAACATATCCTCGAATTATGCCCTTAGTTAACGTTCGCTCATAACTATAAATCATTAAAAATTACAAAACGTACGAAATTAACCCTACAAAACTAAGCCAAGGTATATTACTACCTAGTAAAGAAGACACTAAAATCATATTTTCAGTCATAAGACAAAGACGTTAAAAATAAGTGTACCTGCCTAAGGCTCATTTTAGTATGACCTACATTCTTTTTTATTAAACAATTAAACAATTTTATTGCAAATAAAAATGTAGTGTTATACCTTATTAAACGATCTTTTATATTTACTTATAAACAATTTCTAACATTTCATTTGTTACATACTAGAAAACTTAGAAGAGAATAAAAATTGTAAATGAATTAGGAGAGCATAATTACAATTTCGTTTAATCTTAAAGGGTGTAGAATTTACGTGTAGAATTTATGGTACCTGGACGGAACTGACAAATGGCTTTAAGAATTTAAGAATTTAAATTTTTAAGAATTTTAAGCAACTTTTTTGAATATGCGTTGAAGAACATCTTTAAATATAAATAAACGAAAATATTAAATCATTAATCATGAAAAATAGATGGTGAAATATGATAATGGGAAAATGCATTCAGCTACCTAGATCTTATTGTTTATTTAGGCGAGGAAAATGAGCTGATGGTGGTACATCGAAGTGACCATTAATCCGTCGCGTTGCTGGCTTAGCCATTTCCTTTATGCCTGACGGTAATTTGAGGGCGAGAGAGGGGAGGATTGTTAAACGAAAGCGGAAGAGATCGAAGTACTCGGTGCTGTCTAGGATCGTGCTTTTAAAATTGTCGGGCTGTAAATCTACTTTTAGCAAGGATAGCACGCGATCCTGACCGCAGAAGTAAATCAACCAAGAAGACGGCATCGTTCGCGATAATACCCGGATTAGCAGGCTTCCGGCCGATGCCCGTATATCCGCGGTGAAACTCATCCAAGTAGACGTACGTACGTTTGCTTCAAGACGAGAAAATCGTGACGTACCGCGCACGAAAAAGCACTACTGGATGCCGCTACCAACTGCCAAAATTTCTCCAGTCTATATTCAAATGAAATTAATTTCGTTCTATTCAGTTTTTGCAAAAAGCCATGATTAACCATTTCGACAAAAATGTTTCCTCTTCTGTACAATAAAAATTAATAAATCACATGAACTGCATAAAATCGACAGTAATTAAATAAAGATTTTTTTTTTAATATAACAAAAATGAAGTTGGTATGTTTTGTGTCGGGGTGAAGATTTGTAATCTTCATCAAGTTCCTTATAATTCTTCTACCTCACACTAGTTGCAAGATTTCTTATCTATCAAACTGTTATTCTTTCCAGTCTGATTTAATCTTGAGGAATCTATTAACCACTCTACTTTCTCATCAACTAATATGTTTACATCATTTACTGATTTACTGGTTGGGTTACATTCAATTTTTTATCAGTTCAAATTAATAGCGTCGAAACTAAATTATTTAGTACTATTTGAATAGTTATCATGTTTACAAATTTGCTATAGGACCTAATAAGATTGAATTAATCTTATAATGTAATCAATGAAATCTGTTTTGATGAGATTATCCTTCAATCTCATGAGATCGATTTAAATTAGATCTATTTAAGACTATTTACACCTGTCTATTTAGGATTAAAATTCACAACAAACATTGAGAAATCATAGTATAAATCAGAAATTAATTTTACAGCGGTCTTAGAGTCATTAATTTGAAAATCTATGAATTACCTGTAAACTGGCCTGCTGAGCCAAAACAAAATGTTTGGAAAATATCGCTGCGTTGCATGAAGCTGCGAACTGACGTATAAATTGAAACAATAATCGACGGTGAATTCTGTGACAGTCACGCGTCAGGGTCGCGAATCTATTTTCGCGAGTTTATAGAAAGGTAAAAAAATATCGATATTGGCGTGTAAATTTTTCGACGGTATAATATCCCCTTCTGGCAGTGCTGGGAAAATTGTTAATCCAAAACGTTAAAATCTAATAAATCGAGGGCCGAGGGCGATTTGGGGGATGTATGTAAAGTTGAGTGTGCGCAAAAAAGTGTTGCAAAATTGTAAAAAGATAAAGCTGGTGTAAAGGGATATAACAGAACAATCCGATCTTTCTGTACACACGCACAAAGCGGCGCGAGGTATTAGCGTTAACGTCAGTGCAAAATTTATGGACGAATAACGATTTTCGGCGGCAAAGCGACCGCGAAAAAAGGGATGAAAATGGAAAAAAGAACTACGACAGCGACAGTTAACAAAATGAGAAAAGGGGTAGTCAAAGAGAGACAGGAAGGATGGCGATTTACGGGCAAACGGGCCGATCGATGTTGTCGGTGGGACTGGGACGAATAGAACGAGAGATCATTGATTCTCAGTGGAAGGATCGACGAAGCGAACGTATTTCCAACTGAAATGCAAGCGCCAGATGGAAATCAGCGGCACGGCATAACATCTACAGCCACTTCCGGCACGCTGCGGTGCTTTTCCCTCGCATTGTACTGCTGCGAATGCGCGGATATTCGATGACAATTTTCGAAAACTGCGATCAAACTCCTCTCGATTCACGATTCGCTTGAACTTTTAACTCCGGATCCCAATTGTGTCAATAGGCATATCAAATTGAGTTTTACTGCGCCAAAAGCACTGTGCATTGGCTTAGGCACAATTTCATTGTCGCGCACACGTTTCCATCTGTTATTTACTGTAACTCAGTCATAAACTTCGACAGTGTTACTTTAAGGGGATCAGTTAGAGTTCGGCGGTTAAAAACCGCACTTCGAACTCTCAATTGTACTAGACTCCAATTAATATAAACTGTTGTTACCTTTATAGTAAGTTGCTTCCAGTTTACTAGGAAAGAAAATTATATTGAAATTACTTTATTTAAAATTAAATCAGGATAAATATTTTGCTGATATTACGATGACAATATTGGAAGCTTCTGGTATATTTTTATGAATAGTGATTTTATTGTGTACAAAATTTCAATATTTTTTTTCGTTTCGAAATAGGATACATTTTACGCCGGAAGACAAAAAAAGAACAACAAATGTCGAACACTTTTACCTTTCTACCTGACTCGTATCATCAAAACTTAATGTAAATTTATTGAATATCCTCATAGTTTTAGGTAAGTTATTCATTATAAAGTAAAAAGAATATATATTATTTAATACCCACTGAATCAATGTTTAATAACGTGATAACGTAATATAACAACGTAATATTTTTTAACTTTAATGCTTGTTTAAATTTATTCCAAAAATGCAAAATTCATAGGCAAGTTCCTCTAAATTTATCTTTGAATCACGAAAAATTAATTCCTTTTCGTTAAATTTGCAAATGAAATACAAGTTCAGATATTAAAATCTTCCTAATTAATATTTTGTTGAATAATAAACGAAATCAAGAAGTTTAACCAAATGCTCGTTGCTGAATATAGGAGAAAACTTGATACCATGTTCATTGAAATATAAATAAGAAAAAGAAGTAGTAAAATCACGACGAATAATATACAACTATATTTGCAAGTCGATATTGAATAATTAAACTTTTGTTTAATCAGTACAAATATGTACTTGTCCCACTGGATACATGGTTGAATATTGCTATTTTATTTTATTTTAGACGAAACTTTCACATGTTCTCTATAAATATTCTATATTCTATATTCAGTAACGCAATAATTTGACATTAAACTAGAGGATTATTTAATAACCACTTTAGACTTTGTATGTTTAGATACACCGTTATATCATAGATAATTAATTAATTTCAATCAATTTCAATTGACTACAAGAAGCGTATACATTCTGATGAAATTAATTTAATTCCCATTATAATATTTATTGGATCATATTAATTATACGTTATTATGTAACGTTGTATTACTAACCGAATTTAATGAGTACAAAATTGGATCAAGACAGTGTATGAAATTAATGCCTAACAATATCATAATATTATATTCCTTAGCCGTATGCCTAAGTTGTACGTAGAAAATATTCATATAGGACACGTGCAATTTCCCAAGTGTTTTAATATAATTCTATGAAAACTTAATTAGTAATTGTATTATATTTTTTTCAAATAATACGAAATATTTAAGTAATTTCATTTATTATCGCTTAAATAACGTATAAAAAATTGAACAACGTTACGAAAAATTTTATAGGTTTTGAAAATCCCGGTAATCACGAAAATTCCGAAAACAATTTTTTTATCGATTCGTTATGATTTTTACGAAGAGAGTACAAAACCCAGAGTGATGTTAAAACTTTGTCATTTTTCATCTTAACAATTTTAATGCGTTTTCGGGTAAATGAAAAGAATTTTACGATATTCCATTTTCACTTTGAAATTGAATCAATCTGTTTAAAATTGTAAAAAATTAAAATTAATTTTAAAATAAAAATTGTATTTCTGTTTTATCGTATATAACATTACCGAATTGAGTCTGTTAAAAAAATAAATAAATCTTTGCTGTAAAGTTTATAAAAATGACGTAGAATCACAACGATCACTGAATAAAATGGCACTCAACATTCGATGTACTCTTGAAAAGCACTTGTTTATCAAATACCTTAGCAGATTAGTTGTACCTAACTTTATCGCAAATGAAAAGTTGGCTTTTGCTTTTAAAAAGCCACAGCAGTGTGGTTGGACCACGATAGTAAGTTGGCTGACGAAAGAGAAAATCAAGGAAGCGAAATAGAAGGTAATACGAAAGAGAGGAAAGAATTCGTGGGCAAAATTTACATTGGTATATTAATTTCGGTGTGTATGGCGCCGACTTATTACAGGGGAAATTCTGAATACTGGTACCACACACCTCTTTTAAGCCACCTGCCCCTACTCCTCCCCCCCCTTACTAACTCCATCCTCACTAGCAAACTTCGCGAACGAAACTTTTTCGCGATTTACTTAATTTAATAACGCTTCCACAGAACGCAATTTCAAAGATAACACTTAGCCGAGTAGAAGTAGTTGCAAAACCAAGAGGTAACATACGTAGGTCGGAGGAAGATACGCCGAAAGATACGGAAACGAAGGATGGCTTCCACTGTGCCATACATATGTAAAATGGTGACTGTACGTTACCCAACACTGAAGAAGGTCACACATATATAAGCTTCCCGTGAATATTATGTAAAGTACTTTATTCCAAATGTAGATATGAGTTGTGCGTATATGCACATGGTGTCCTTTTTTAATACAAAAAGGTGCTCGGGTTAAGAAATTGTTTTTTAATAATACCAAACGTATAGATATTATTAAACAAAATCGTGCCAATGGATTATTTAGATAGGAACAAAAAAATTATTTTAACGACCAAAACGACTTCACACGTTGAGATGGATAATTTATTTGAAACGTAAAACATCAATCTGAAATAACAAGAAATTCATTGATGTTTGGAAAATTTTCTTTTCTTTGGAAAATATTTCTGTCCCAAAGATATCAAAGAGTGTAAAGTGATAATGCAAAATTTCTGCACTCAGAATTTGTTTTACTTAATAGAATTCCTTCAATATTTTTGGAAATCCATTTGTCCTTTTCTTGATTAAGTTGTGACTACTTCTGGATTAAACTGAGACACCCTGTATATGTAAACCTTCTGCAGCTCTATAAGTTATCTTACAGACGCAGCAGTGAGCTTACGTGTCGTTGTTATCACTTTGTTACACGGCGATGCAGCGAAGATAGAGTTACCATTGTTATCGACTTCCTGCTTGCTGCTTCATACGTCGGTTCTTACATCGAGACGTGCAGTAACGAAGAAATGACGGCACTTTTGCATGACGCGAAACTACGGCGGCATGTAATGTAGTCGAAGCGCGTAACAAACTTATACGATTTTGTTGACACATCGACGAAAAATAAAGTTGTTACGTTGTTAGTAACGTAACTTTCACGACGCAGGCAGCAAATTTTCAGATTTTCACAAGCAGCCCGAAAAATATGATTTCGCGGAATTTTCCATAATAATTTACATAAGTGTTTTCTTATACGAGCAGATCCGAGCGAAGAGATTCAGTTTAATCTTTAATGAGATACCGTGTTAGGGTGTTGTAAAAACTACTCAGACTTTAGGAAATTGCATTCACTTTTTGATAAACGGTAAAAATAACTCTCCAAAAGTGCACAAGAAATATCATTCTAAATTGCAAATGATTTAGCTTAATCTCCTCGTGGAATTATTCTCGTTTATTTATCTTTAGAGTACCGCTGTCTCTGATTTATCAGTGGTCTGATCAAATTTAATTTGAACTACTTGCATTTTCTTAGTCCATGCAAAAACTAAAAATGATTTATCTTTGATCGTTTAGTACGACAAAAGTTTTAGTTCGCAATTGACACAGAAATAACTGGGATCAATATATTTAATGCAACTTTTATTAAAAATTAATATTCAATTTCATCTTTCTCCTAAACGAAATTTAACATAAAAACATTCGAGTTGCAATTTTCAGCGAGAGCCGGAGCATAAAGTAAAAAATGCACAAATTGTATAAACGTATCGTATTTTCGAGATTCGTCGAAATTAAAGAACGAAGACAAGAATTATAGGAAAGGCCATGCTCTTGCGGAATGCCAGATGGTAGGACAAAACGCCGTCTGGAAAATTGGAACACGTACAATCGGTTCGGCCATTTTCCGCTTCGGGAATGACAGAATTCGGCGATGCGTGTATCCAAAGGGAAAGTCAGCCATTGAATTTGTGTCCCTGTCCAACGCCAATCGCAAACCCATCGATAATTTGGACTTGTATACACAAGTTTTAGAGAACTAACGATAAAATATATTTTGTCCGAAAGCGTCCGAAATTGAAACGTCAAAAGAACAAAAAAAAGGAGATCGCACTTGTCGTGAATCAACTACGAAAACTCGAGGTTGTTTCTTTCCCTCTCCATTCTTTATCAAACAAATAATTATATATTATGCAAGAAGATAACGAAGTTAGGTCTCACAGAGATTCTAATTGCATATGCTACGAATGAGAAATTACTTGCTCATTTGTTGTTAGAGGAATGCATTTGCAAGGAACAATTACTTTTCGGTTCGATGATTAAAATATTTGCTCTCGAATTCTTGAAGCGTGAGCACAATATTTGCATGAACGCCGCACCGGCGAATAATTTATTGTGAAACACCAATCCACGGAAGATAAATGGCAAACGAATTTATTCTTTTACAATGTTCTTCTTTCGTCTTTCGAGCGACGGGAAAGTAGCTATTTTGCGTTTTGGCGCTTGATTTCGCTCTAAAGATAATTTTCATTCCGATTCGTCGAAAGCATTAATTACGAATCAAAAAAAAAAATTTGTTCTCTTTCTTTCCATCCCGCATCTTCGGGGTTAATTTGGAAAATTCGTATGATTCTTCGTGACGTAAAACGCATTAAACCTTTCACGCAAAATTGAGAAATGGTTGGAAGAAGTGCCATGGAAAATCAACTGAAGCACCGCGATGTAAGTGTAAAAAGCAGAACTACTCTCCGGCAGCTGCTCGCGAAGAATCTTCGCTTGCGACAACAGTTGAGAAACTGGCGGTCATTATTTGCTCGATGCCGATACGGGGGATGAGAGAAACATTCCTGATCCTTTCTCAATTAGAGTTGCAATTAATTACACTGAATGCTTGCGTTGACTTCAGTTTCAACGCGCAATGAACAATGACACAAACATCTTCCTGTCGTTTAACAGAGCACCAGAGTAGTCATGTTTTAATGAAACCATCGCAAATTATTTCATAATTCTAAATCCAACTCACGCATATTCTATAACATTGCAATTTATAATTAACATACTAATTATTTCAGGTGCCACTTTAAGTACAACTATAATTAAACTTTAGAAATTAGTGTTAATTGTAACCGTAATTAATACGTTTTTTATTAAGTTTATATATAACGTAATTAATTAATTTTTTATTTCACGCTGAAGTTCATTATTTGCACAGAATAACATTCTTTAGAAAAAAAATTACTTTAAACAAATCAATATTTCAAAAATAGGATTGACGAAGTTTATTATTATATACAACTAAAATTTAATTGAATGTTTAATTATTTCAAAACAAAATTTAATTATGTAATTTGCAACTTAATCATCAATTAAAATAACTAACATTGCGTTTACTATAACGAAATAATTTGTTTACCGATACAATATCTGTGTCTTGAAGGAAAAACGAGTTAAATTGATACGAGAAAATTGAGTTTTCAGTAAATTTTAAATCTTTTTCAATAAAATTATCATACATTCTTGTTAGATTGACAAAACAATGTTTAAATTCAAGATTATTAAACAATTTAGGTCTGTCATATGCATATAAGATAATGTTAAATGAAAATTTTAAACGTGTTTTTTCTGAAAATAATCATAAATTGAGTTAACTCGTTTTTTCTTCAAGCCATAGAAATTACTTCTTTGACTGAGAATTGAGCCCAAATATCTTCCAATTGTCAGTTCGATTCTCTAAACATTAATCTATTCATACATTCCACTTTTCATATACTTTGGAAGTCGCTTTTATATCAATTTTACTAAAACATAAACAGTTATTTGCAGAAGAAAAAGGTGACCATATTGATTTAGAAAAATTTATGCTTTATCAGCAAATTTTTCATATCTGAAACCATTATTTGTACTTACTATTACTATAAAATTTATGGACCTCAAATTTGAAGTATCTGTATAGTAATTTTTACCGTACGAAAACAAGAAATTTTAGATGCATACAGTTTCTTAATATTTATTCAATTTTCAATATAAATTCCTTAATAATTACATTCATCCCTCAATTCATGTACGGAACAGTAATTATTCGTGAAATTTGAGTAATTTTTATTGGACTTTTTCTCTCGATGTAAATACTAAAATTGAGAAATTTCATACACTGAAAGAAAAGAATTGTAAATTTTGCCATACATTTTTGCATAAAAAACATATAAAAAAATTATATAGAAATATGGAGTAATTTGTAGTAAACATTTTTACATTTATTGGCAAATTTATTATATTTACAGAAATTTTTACCATAAAGTATTGCAAATTTCTATATAATTATTTGTATATGTTTGGTAATCAAGAAATTATGGCAAAATTTACAATTCTTTTTTTTTTCAGTGTAGCTACAGTTTTTGGTTACGGTCATTGCAAAATGGAAAGGAGCATCTTAATTGACAGATTTGTTCAAGTCAACGGTTCGGTCGAGTATGGTCTGCAGAGGAGGACACGTCGTAAATTGTCTGCAACGAAACAGCAAGGAGAATCTACGATTCCAGAATTTCGCGCGAGCAGCACGAAGTATCCCTTGCGGACTCCGCTTGGCCGCAATACCTAACGGACTTTATTCGACATTGTTGAATGGTGGCAGTTGTAAAAATGATAACGGATGACCTACGAGTTTGGGGGTTTCCAGGGGTAATGAAGTACGGTCGGAGAATAGCTGGCCCTTCGCGGGAATCGCCAAGGCCAAAGGAGAAGATCCCCCTGTGGAGGATGCCGAACATTGCGGAATTACTGCAACGCGTTACATTTCCAAAAATGCCCGAACAATTGCCGAGGGTAATTGCCGGGGTCATAAAAATAATCGACCCATCGAAAGTAACGATTTTCGGTACTTATTTTAATTTTATAAGTGAAGCGAGACATCTTTAATTTCATCGTTACATTGGCATCGAAAAGAATATAGTTTCAGACACTTTGGAATACAATGCAATGGATTGTAATGGTTCGGCAAGATTTTACGCAGTCTTGTCCTTTTCCATGTATTCTCCCCAAAAAAAGTTTCCAAATGCTTGTTCTTCTCAAATAACAAACAAATTAACAAAAAAAAAAAAAAAATGA
>JABFQA010003130.1:0-10183 GCA_022817065.1 Probaryconus sp. ZL-2020
ATACAAAAATGGCGTCTGACGATAAATGGTATTTCACGAAAGAACAGCTCAATGATACCCCGAGTCGCAGGCATGGGATTGACTTCGATAAGGAATTGAGCTATCGGCAGCAAGCCGCAAACCTCATCCAGGATATGGGCCAGCGGCTTTCAGTGTATATATTTTCACTACCATTTTTAACTCTCGCTTTATAATATCAAAATGAGATGTTTACCTGTTCGCGGTCGAAAGTCGAGCGCGACTTAGAACTCTGTCAGGGTCAGCGCCCGGACGATTTCCCCGCTGACAATTTTCTCTCCCTAAAAATAATGTCGAAACATTGTCATCGCCGCGAACAGGTCAACCCATATTGCGAGACGACAACACCCGGCCCCACGTCGTTCATTTTTTTTTTTCTAGCTCTCCTTTTCTAGCCCAAACATAACCTCCCGATGATCGTTTTGACAAACTGTCAAAACCTTCCGATCGATCGGATTCTCTTTATTCAAATTAAAAAACCAAAAAAAAAAAAAGGTTATAATTCAGACGTGATTTATTCGGGTCACGTTGCATTTCTTGAAAAGAAAGCACTTTTGTCAACAGTGTTGCCAATCGACGGTCGCAGCTAAAAGCGTGTCTTCTTTTTATAATTCTCTCTCTATTCTCTCGATGAAAGTAGATTCTATTATTTCTTATCAAATTTTCATGATAAACAAATTTCTTTTTTGTAAAAAAAATTGCATCAAACTTGTATTTTATTTTGATTTTCCTGAAATAATTTAAATCTTTTTCTTCTTCTTAAATCAAGTAAATAACAATTTTTTAATTCAATTTATTATTATTGTAAAATATTGTTGGTGTTATAAAAATAGTTCTTAACTTTATTTTTAAAAATATTCTTTATCTAATATATATTTACGTCACTAAAAACTTACACTGTCTTTTTATCATTAATTTTTTTCATTAAAAAGCAAAGTGTTAATTGTAAATTTTTGATTATAATATTTTGAATGAAATAAATCACGTTTTATGTCTAACTCATTTACAGATCACAATTATGTATCAACACTGGTATTGTTTATATGCACCGTTTTTATATGTACCACTCCCTGACGTCGTTTCATCGAAACCAAATATCAGCTGCCGCTCTTTTCCTGGCTGCGAAAGTGGAAGAACAACCTAGGAAATTAGAGCATGTCATCAAGGTTTCATATTTGTGTTTACATAGGAATGATCAGACATTTGACCCTAAGTCAGAAGTACGCTTGTCAAAAGTACTTATTCTGTTTTCTTTCCTTTAGTTATTAAGTTTTACCAATGAAATTATTTTGATATGATTTTTAATTGCAATTCTTTATTACAGCATTATTTGGAACAAGCGCAAGATTTGGTTTGCAATGAAAATATTTTACTCCAAACGTTAGGTTTTGATGTGGCCATCGATCATCCGCATACACATGTAGTGCGTTGCTGCCAATTAGTCAAAGGTAATAATATATAACTAAGAATGGATGTTATATAAAAGGAATTATATAAATTATAATTAAGACACATAAAACAGGAGAGAATTCTTTGTCAACATTAACGATAGACGAGTCTTTTCTCTTCTGTGCGAATTATATATTTAAATAAATAGAGCGAAAAGTTGCAAGATTTTACTGTGAGTATATCCTTTTATTTATTATATGGTAAGAAATTCGTAGCAAATTCCAGTGAGCTCACTGTATTATTCAGAAGGTTTTTTGGAAAATATAGTGAGCCCTTTGAAATTCATACTATGAATATGTCCTCAGAAAAAAATTGTATAAATATACTCATGGTAAAAATTATTTTTTTTTGTGATAACATTTAACACAAGAATAAACGAAAAACTATTATTTGCATGAAGTTTTCAATATTGATTTTCGTCGAAAAGTTTGCAAAAATCAACTTTACTAAAGAATTCGCAAAAACTCATTTTAAAAAAGAATTAGTAAAAACAAACTTCGCCAATGGATTTGCAAAAATCAAATTCCATAAGAATTTGCAAAAGATGAAATTTGCAATTTCGTTGATAATAAACGTTGGAAACTTCATACACATGAATTTTACATTTTACCAACAATTTAGTAAATCACTGTAAATAATAAAACTAAAAATGCACAGTACAATTTCAACAAAACATTTTTATCTCTTCGCATTTTAAAGCAGCTAACAATAAAACGAATGTTGATAATAAAAAGCATTATTTTTGTAGGCGACGTCTCGACTTTTGTATTTGATCTGTTATGTTTGAAAAAAAAAAAAAAAAAAAATGAAGAGAAAAAAAAATGATGAGCACAGTAGGCCCGAGCGTTCACCGCCGGACAAATGCGCGCGACACGCGCACAAGGTTTTATCTTTTGGGCGCTCGTGTGTCATCGATCGAAGCAGGTTTTGTTCTCGAATGGCCACGTGCGGCACACGTAGGACTACCCTCGGCAACCCTCCGGCACCCTGTCTATCTGGACCGCGGATTGCAAATTTTTTTTTAATTTAATACTCGCATTTATGATATCGCGTTACAGCGCTTTTAATTCCACGCTTTGCATGCAATTGTTCCCAACGTTTTAGTTTTATACTCTTGAATATTAATTATATCACCCCCGGTGAAATAATTCCCATTCCAACCGAAGGAAATACAAATTTTCTTGTTTCTTTTGACGTGAGAAAATCAATTTTCACGACAAACATTTTTGCAAATTCCAAAGCAACAATGTATCATTCCAAATTCCATTTTGACGAAATGTTTCAGTCTGTCAGAAAATTTAAGATTCGACGCTACGAGAATCATCATTTTACAGCCAAGAGATATTATTTATCATTTGGCCGGTTAACTTTTTCAACATCGATCCGGGGTCGGGGAGATTGATGCCCACGACCGGTTGGACGGCGAGGGATGAACCGCGCGAGCGAAATAAAGACAGCGAGACGTCCAATGTAATAGTGAGAAAGAGAGAACTAACCGAGAGGGACGTAACAGTAAGGGAGATCAATGAAATGACTGCTAGAAGCATAAAAGCGTTTCCGCTTTGGTGCGCCCCGCACGTGATGGTTCTCATACCGTTGTCGCTCGAAAACGCGTAAAATTAGAAACGAGTGGAAGAGCTCTACAAAGTGTGGCAAAACTACGGCAATACTATAGCTTCATAGAAAATTCATTTTACCTCAAGCCTTTTGCGTTCCGTTCTCATGCGGACGTCTCATTGCAAATCACTTTCGGCTTTACGCGATATAGTTATTATTACAGTTCTTTTTATTTTCAGCGCGGATGTACACAAACAAACGTCAATAACTGACAATATTATACAATTAGAATAATTGTTGCTTTTACTCGTAATACAATTTTTATTCATTATAATCATTAGTTAAGTGTTTCATTTCTTTAATCGTTAATAGTGTTTGTCGTATGTTACAATGTGATAAAAATTGATGAAAAACTAAATTTCTTTGCAAGCTTTTGGTATAGTTTTTCGATACGTCAGGGCGATTATATTTTCATTGTAACTCATACAGGAGATTCTATGTTTGTTCATCGAAGAGCTCGTTGTTATTTAAAACGTCCTCTCACGAAATCTAAAACCATAATTTATGCTCACGCTAAAAACGTAGAATAACCCGGCCTTCTTTGTAGTAAGAACGCGTTTACCAACGGACCAGTCTGTAATTACGGCATTTCGTCGAGACGGCTTTTCTCCTTACGCCGCTCACCTGTTCTTCGCAAGAAAAGTTTCGTCAAGTGCGCCAACAACGAAGTCACTTTTGCGCAAATCATAATTAACGTAAATTATCACCTGACCGTAATGAACTTTGGTTGGTCTTTCTTTGTTGGTTATGGTTGCCATTTGTTCTCTCTACTACTGTTTGCTTAAAGCAGTAGTTTTACGTAGAATCTTTTTCAGCTTTAATTTAAATGGTCTTCTTGAAACAAATATTGTGTAAAAATACGTGAAATTCGAGTCGTATTGTTCCTCATTTTCACTTCCTACTTTCAAATACATATACCTAATTATTCACTAATCCAATTTCATCGTATTTTGTTTACAGTAATCTATTATTTCTAACGGAACTATGTTCATCTGTTATTCATCGCCTGTCATCACCTATCCCTTCTCATCCATCTTGTCCGCCTGACCACATACTCGTCTATCACAAATCCATAAAGCATCCTACAAAATGTTCATTGCACATTAATTTGAAAATGCAATTCTGACAGCAATAATTGAATCAGGTATATGCAAAAACCGTGTACAAAAGGGTCACTTTTCTTCCATAACTATACCTTATAACGCGACAACTGATGGATCGCTCATGATCGTCGAATAAAAATTTTTCCACAGTTGAAAATTGAGTCCCCGGTTACTATGAACACCAGTGTAAAGGTTGTTACTTAACAACACCATTTATCCGGCATGTTTATTTATGAAAGGGCGGTGAAAAAAAATTTTTTTTTTCTCGTCGATCGAGCTTTGTACCCTTTCAGCTCTTGGACGAAGGCAGGATCACACGTAGCAACGTAAATGGGCACACGTATCCCCGTACGATGCATGAGTCACCATGCGTGGACCCCATAATCCGACCTGCCTAATGCCAAATGCGAAAGCAATCCCTAAGGGCTTTCTTTGACAACAAAAAAATCCTTGGTACCCCCTCCTGCGGACCAATTCTTCATCATCCAAGTAGAAAGTAACATTCATAATTGAATGTTCAACCATTAGAGTTACTGATACCTCGTCGACGATGGTTACTATGGTTGCAATTTGGCTTCCATGTTTTATTTCTTTGTCAGGTTGTAGGAGAATAAATCCCGTGTTCGTGAAATAATCTCATTAACTAGAACTTTCGTTGGAGATTGTTGTTCCATTATCAGCTATTCAAAACCAAATATCCAAACTCTTCTAAATTCAAAAAATCTTCACGTTCAAATGAACATTTTCCTACATGATGATTGTACTGTGAAATGTGATATATCTACTGTGGTCAAAAAGAAAGGTAAATATAAACCCAGTGGACCATTCGTTTATTTCGTTAGAGGAGCAATAATATTGATTGGAGGAGCATACGAACACCCCAAACGATTTACAATTAATGTATCCTGCATCTGTTCCCGCGTCGAAGATCGTAGGACGAACGTGCGTACTAGCACTTTATCTAACATTCGCACGCGCGATGCATTTTGCTCCCCCACCGTTTGTCTCGCTTCCTCGTGCCTGTCCTTCTCACTTCTACTCTTTCCCTATGTTTGTATGTGCCGCTTCGTCTGTACAGAGTTGAATGACGCAGGGTGCAGACCCTATCTCGATAGCAGGGATAATATCGAAGGATAATGATGGGGCGCCGATATTAAATTGTGGACTGACCAATCTGTCGAGAACAATCGATAGACTCGAAGGACATACCCAGAAATGTAAGTTGTACGGGAAATCATCTTTTATTGTTATGGCTTTTAAAGGGACAAACTTTTTATATAGGTTCTGTCAAATGGTTAATAATGGGAATTGTTCAGTGGTTGAGGAATAATAGATTAATACTGCAGTAGAATAATTATTCATAATCCAGAGTTTTGGATGTGTACTGTTTTACGGCAAACGGTCTGCTGTCAATATTAGATTAGATTTTCCATGATAACGATGATGGTTGAAGTAAAAGAAGACGTTAGAAACGAAGAGGCCAACCTTCTATGAGAATTCAAATGTTACAATCAATCCTCCGCCAACTGCTACCTTTGTGTCTACTTTTCATCTATTATCCATCGTAGATTCTATCTTCAACCATCCATCACAATTCACCATCTTCTTCAGTCCGTCATCTACCACTTATTATCTGCCATCCATCATATTCATCTTTGTGCCATCTGCAATGAACCATCCACCGTGAAACTAATCTTCTTTCTACGCCACTACGAAATCTTAATTCCTACTACAATAACCTCGAAAGAAATAAAAGCTCAGAATCTTAGAATCCTCCTTCGACAGATCCTTTTCCTCGTCTAATCTCCCCCTCTCTGAGACACTTTGATGACGGTGAAAGAAGCACGAAAAAAAAAAAAGACAAAAAATCTGTCAAATCTGTCGAAATAACGGTACGCGGCGTGGCGTGATACACCTTTCATGGGAAGCCATGTAAAAGAGTCACGTGGGCAGACTCGGAGACGCGAGCAAAAAACATAAACAGAGGCACCGCGAGCGAGAGAGACAGAGACCAGTTTGCAAGGTGCAAAGACCAGGTGTCCGGTTCGATGTGGTTACACTGCTGCCGCGTCCACTCTTGTTTTCCTTCCTCGTCGAACTTGCAATTACCTCTCGAGCCTTTATCTGCGACGTTCATTCAACCGGCTGCCACTCGGAAACCGGGTTGATATAACCGAATTGTAATGACGCGCGTCCTCTGACTAATGAGGGTGACTGATTGAGCAATAAACGATACCATCATAATTTACGGAGTCGATGGTATGTCTTACTTTGTTGCAAAGACCCGAGAGAGGTCTTTCAGGATGACAGTGGTGACGTTGATCTTCTTTTTCAAATTACCGTAGATTCGTGATTTTGGAATAAGTTTGTAACGTGATGCAACGCTGTCATCCAGCCCTTTCAATTTTCCAGTCTGGAAAAGCCGAGTATCTCAGGTGTCAAAATCGAAATCTGTCGGGATCACGTTATTGTCGGATCAAGAGAGACGAGGAGAAACCGTCGTCGAGACGACGAGTCACCTAACCAAATATCTCTGCATACTCGATTAGCTCCGACCGGATTTCGCTGACGATATAGAACCACTCACGCGATAATACTTGAAACTTCAGAACAATTATACATTTAGCAATTCTCTTCGATTCTCTTCGTAATTGTAAATGTTGTTGTGGTTCATTGAACATTTAAGATTTCATTTGAATGAATAATATGTGTTATCCCAGACAATGTGAATACCTTTTACGTTTCAACAGAAAACCAAACAATCTGTAAGCCTATTTCTTTCCCGAACCCTAAGCTCCTTTTCTTTTCTGGTTCAGGATTAGGTTGCCGAGGAAAAAGCTGTTGGGAAAAATGATCGCAAAGCTTTTGCATCAACTTCATTATCTTTGACAGCGTTAAATTGGAGTGGAGATCAATTACAAGCCGGATATCTAAGACTTCTGTCGACCTTTGAAAACAATGATATGAAATTCGATGAAGCTTTGAGGCTGAGGCCAAACAAGGAACGCCATTTCCTGGGGCGTTTTCCTTTTTTTTTTTTTTTGGTCGATAACTTTCCTACGATCGACGAAAAGACGTTTTCAGGCGGGTTCTACTGGAAAGCCCTTCTGGGCAAAATTACGGAATGGAAGGAGAGTGAAATATATATATACAGAGCGATAGACAGGGAATAAAGGGCTGGATTGTAAAAGGAGAGCAGGTGTGCGACACGATACGATTTAGGTTTAGCGGATTCCACTTGAATTTTTGAAACAATCCTTAAGGAGGAATGTTGGGAATCCTCACTCCAAGATCCTGGAAATTTGAATAGCAAAGGTACGTATAACAAGCGTGTCGATTAAAAAGGGAAAACAGCTGAGATAAGGATGTATTGAGATAACAAGTTATTCATGGTAAAGGATGAAATTGGTTTATTAAATTCTTCAAAATGACAGTAGCTGCTAGTTAAAATTTCGTTTCAAATCTCGAATATAATTATTTATGAGAAGATGTATTTGTTTGAAGTCAAATTTTGTACGATGGATGTTCAATTATTGCAAAAAACAATTTAGAATAATTGAAAACAAAAATAAAGGCATTCATATGGTCTTTTGATAATAGGTAAAAAGAAGTTATTTAATTTTCAACGCACAATGGACATATCCCAATGATTGACAGACACTTAAGAATTCTGATAACTTTCCCCATTAAACCCCCACTTGAAATTTCAACTTTATTTTTTTTTTTTTGCAACTACTTTTTCCCACATTCAACGTTGCCTCCATACAAACAACGACTCGCAATTGGCTTTAAATATCAAGAGCGCGGTTGTGTTGTGTTGTTGCAGGGGATAATAATACAAGTGCACTTTCATCTGGCCCGTTTTGCTTTTCTTTGTGCTCTTGTAATATTTGTTATTGCAGATTGATGGGTAATAACGTTCCACTGCTCGTATTTTTCCCAGTAAGCAATTTTCCTTCTTCACGTCCGGCTACCAACCGCAATTCATGCTCGCTGCTATGATAATAATACGGCTTCTTTATGAACTATTATTCGTTGACCATCGCGGCGGTACGGTGCGACGTGAATGCCGCGTTCGATCGTTGGGCGTTTCGATCTCGAAACATACATTTAAATGCAAGACAAAAAAAAAAAATTCTTCTTTTAAAATAAAATAAATTAAAATCCAATCCAACAAACAATCAGAAAAAAATTTAGTTTTATCAACTACTTGCAATAGTTGATTTTCGTGACAAATCAAATCTAACTAACTATGGGCCTTGACATTTTTTTCTCTTTGAAGTAAAATATTGCAAAAAAAAAAAAAGATGCTTCCTTAACAAGAATTCCGTCAAAATGGTTGCCAAATTTCAAGTGTCTAACCTTCGCTTTGAGAGTCTCTTTTTCTTTGCTCTTTTTCTTTAGCGTTAAAACTCTATTCTTGAGGTGACCTAAAAACCGTGAGGCCAATTATCCCTAGATAAAAAGCCACTTTTCCCACAGCGTCCTCACGATCCCGATCCCCGGCGTTAAAACGCCGCTACTAATAATAACGTCGAAATGATTGTGTGGTGTTTTTCGAAAAATCTGGGCTCTCGCTCAATTTATGGGCCGAAGGGACCAAGGGGAGGTGGACGGGGAAAATGTTCCCGGTTTGCGCCTTGCGGGAGTTAAGTAATTCAACATCTGTCGGGAAAGCGAGTTCGGGTGTCGTGAAGTTCATGCCGCAAACGGTGGATTAGAGAAAAAGAGGAAGAGAATTCGACGAGGTCGACGAAGGGAAGTGAGATGGACGCGATCGGAGCCGGTGGGGACCCGGAGAATAGATGGGAAAGCCGGGCTGCCGGAGTCGGATGGCAGCGATGCGGGGGTTGAAGGAGAGAAGAGGTCGAGTCACGAGACGAACTGGAGGGAGTCGACGGAGCCAAGCAAAAAATTCACAATAAAGAACGAAGGGCCAGTGCACAGTCACTAGAGGAGCTTACCAACTACTAACCGACCTAAAAACGTCAATTCCCTCCCCCCCCAACCCCCCTCTTAAATTGTTCTTGCATTACCATTTACATCTGATTTTCGATTAAGCGATGAATGTTTATTTCTGTTGCAATTTAATACGATTACGTACCTTTCTTCGGTAATGTTGAAATTGTTGTTTCAGGTGGGTAGGGTTCGTTCAGAAATTGTCAGTGCACTTAAAGAAAAAAGAATTTTTTTATACAAAAAATAATATAGAAATATGGAATAATTTATGGTAAACATTTATTGGAAAATTTATTATATTTACAGAAAGTATTTTACCATAAAGTATTGCAAATTTCTATGTAATTATTTATATATGTTTGGTAGGCTAGAAATTATGACAAAATTTACAATACTTTTTTTTTCATTGTTGTAGTTTTGAGGAATTGCTCGTCGGAAAATCAACGTTAATGGTTTTTGCAATTTTTGCAATGTAAGTTCAGGTTGTAATTGTAACTCGCGGTTCCCAGAATGCGCGAACTTTATTACTACCGATTTTGTTTTTTTTTTTTTGTTTTTTTGTTCTGCAAAATGCCTATATTTCTCTTTTATTCGTTTTACTCTCATTTTAATCGCGCCGTTGAAAGCCTTTCGCCGCAGTTTTGCCTGATTATGATTGAGCGCAATTCCGGCACGTCTCGACGCGCTTTCGTGTCCCTCTGAATGGAGTCCGCAATTCCCAACGCTGATACGCATTTTTGTGCGCGTTTTACGCTCGAGTTGCCGCGGTCATTTCATTCTACACAAGACTCACTCGCTGTTCCTAAGCCAAAGCAACAATCGCGCGCGCTTGGCAATAACTTTTCGAAACCCGCCACGCTCTGTTATTTCATTTTATTTTATGTAACTGAGAACGAGAGCTATTTGTATTTGATTTTGCTTCGGACTGGCAAGATAACTCACGCCTTTAAATATAGCTATCTTATTGAATGTATAAATAAATAAATTAATTAAATAACGCATTTTTATTTCAATTATCTACGAAAAGATTTTTTTTT
>JABFQA010003131.1:0-10183 GCA_022817065.1 Probaryconus sp. ZL-2020
GTTTATTTTTTTTTTTTTTTTGTATTATTCGTTTTTTCTGCATCTATACTTTCATTTCCAAAACTGGGACGCGTACGAACCACGCCTTTGATCTGTACGTTTGCGAAGTTTCGTATTAACGACCTGTTGAAGAAATGAAATCATAATGGGTCTCTTTATAACACGTGTATTCGTATTCAAATGAATTATTATTGTTTATAAATGTCTATGCTTTACGTATGCAAAAATTAAAACAGCAATATGTAATAGCACTTGGTGTAAATTCGCTATTCACACCGGTTATTATGAGACTTGTTGAAAATATCTATTATTTATATTTAATTATCTCAATTACAAACAATCATTCAATTATTCAATTATTCAATTATAATTACATAAACGGTAAATTGCTTCTGAGTTAAACGGAAAATGTTTTTTTTTTTCAATCGTTTCCTTTTGTTAGGATTGCATTTATTTGTTAATCTTCATTTGGTTTTTTTATAATAAAAAATGTAGTAAAATATAATGTCATATAGAAATGATGTTTATTGTTCTCGTACAATATATATATTTACAGCTTTAAGGATGTTGTTGAACATTTGGGTAAGGTCGGTTATACCATCCTCCGGCGTAATTACGATATCCATAACCCGATTGTGGATACCAACGTGAATTATATCCAGCATTATAAGGCGTATTGTATCCTTGGTTCCAGTAACCGTTCTGACCATAAGGCGGCGAAGTTAACGATGGCACTGTTCCCGTTGAACAATTGTATGTTAATTTTTTTCATTCTAGCTTTTTTTTTGATCTTTTATGTAAGGATCAGGCATAAAGTAAAATCAAAAAATGCCTACCGTAATTTTTCTTATCGTCATAGTTGAAATTAAGTCCTTGCGGTGGATTGTAGACGTAACCAGCGGTTCCTGGGATAGCTGGATTTGTGTATGCATCGCCGGCATAACAAATTGCCACCAAAGCGCTGGACAAAACTATCCACTGAAATAAAAAAGAAAAAGTCTTTTTTTTCAAAATTCATAAATTGCAACTTAAACTAAGACACTTTTAATGATCAAAAACGAAATGAAAATTGACAATAAAATATAACGAATTTTTTATCGTTAAATAAGAAATGATTTATCATTGAAAACGATGAAACAAAATGATTATTGAATATTTTGTAAAAAGTGACCGATCGTTTTGTATATCGGCAGTGGCAAGAATATATAATTACCTTAAACATTGTGAAAAAGATGAGACTTGGAGTTTAGTTACAAAGGGATGCGAATAGTTGAGTGGAAACAATTTCCTCGAGTATTTATAGTGCAGAGATGTGCATAAGAGGAGGCCATGAAACAAGATAGACAAGATAAGGGGCGTGGTATCCTTACCTATTCATTTTCTTGTTAACATTTCATGAATCACAACTCAAACTGAATACCCGTCCTATTTTTGAAAAAATGAAATATTGTTCATTTAATGAATAAGATGATGAGCGCACTCGCCTTACAACCATTACGTGTGACTCCATACAACCATCTTGATATATTCATTTTAATTTCATTATGACACCCGATGCCTTGAGAAAGAGAGACAGAGACATCGAGTTGAAAAAAAAAAAAAAAAAAAAAATACAAAGTGCTACAACAATTTAACACGACACGTCGTTATATCGTCATGTTGTGTTGTAAATGCGTTCAACGATAAGACAGTTTTTCTAATGTTAATAATCAACAACCAACTCGTTAAAATCCTGTAATTATTCTTCTTGGCGAACAATAAGCGCTAACAGAAAAATCTTTATGAATATTTACGGGCTCATATTAAAAGCAACTTTTTGTTGCTTTAGACAAATTCATTATTTAAATTGTCGTTAATCGTTCTGCTAACGGAATACCTGTACTTTGATTTTCCTCCGACAAAGTTAATGAACAAAATTTCATTCTATTTCGTGGGAATTAACGTGAGATCAATCAATACGATGTAATCGATTGACGAGAAAGGGCAACAATTGAGTTACGTAAAAAAAAAATATAAAATGAAAAAGTGCAAAAATATTCTCGTTGCGGCAACGTTGACGTTACGATGAATTGTGTTGAACATTTATGAACCACCCTTCACGGAACACACGATGTATCGAGGCCACGTAAAACAACAGAGAATGTATCAGGAATTTGCATTTTGAGAGTGTTTTAAAGAGATTTGCGGCCATGGCCGAACATTAGTAGAAAAAGACCGAGGAAGAAAAAAATATTCAAGCGGTTTGGCTTCGATACTTCTTGTGAAATGGCCCTCGAGACAGAAAACACATCACGCTTTGACGCTTAATCGCTGCAGGACAAGCTCCGAATGCAACAAAGAGAGCGACACAAATAATTAAAATATTAATCATTAGTGATCTTAATGATCGGATTTACACTTTCATTACGTATTTCGTACGTAAACATTTTTTTTTTTTTATTGCGTTTATTATTATTATTGAAAAATTAAATTTTAACAGAACATTAATTGGAATATAGCAAAAAAAAAATAATGAAAGTTTGAAATTTCTGCAAAAATGATACGATATCCCGAGAAGAAGTAAGGCAGAATAGTGAAAGTAACTTTTTGACAGTCTTGTTTCCAAACTCAAGTTACAATGTACGAAAACGTGCTCTACCCGATTTAATTTAAAATAACGTTCAAGTAAAATCTAGTTTCATCTAATTAGATTGAATTATTGATTGTTTCATTTTATAATCAATAATTCAAAATTAGACGTAAGATGGGACATTAAATTTGAACCATTTATACATTTTTCTGTTATAAATATATATTTCTAGATTAATGAATATGTACATCGAAATTTACATATAATAAATATAATTAAATTTTTTAATTCAGATTGAAAATTAACGTTATTAAGTTCACTGTTAAGATTACGATTATGTATAATTTTACAAGTATTTGTTTCCGCAATTTTGTACGTTACAGTTTTTGAGCACATAAATTAAAACAATTAGTGTTTCTGGAAAATGCGGAAGAAATTTTTTCACTTTGAAAATGGCTTATCTTCAAAAAGTTTTAATTCAAGTATCACAAAATCAATACACGTTTTGTCGTAGGCATTTCAGATGAATTAGGAACATTTTTACAGACGATTTTGTTCACTGTTCGAAGGTTCGTTGATAGTTTGACTCGCGTGACTATTGCTATAAATCGTACTGATGTTAATTATATTAGGAATACAGGGCGGTAAATTATCAGTCAATGACAACTTATTTGTTTTCTTATCACAAGTCCTAGGAGGTGAATAGGATTGACTTCTATAAATTCTTCCTGTTCGATTAGTAGTTGTCCTTTGCATCTGTCTTGATATCCTGTTAGTTTGAATTGCGATGGAATACGGTGGTGGATTAGAAGGCATAGCTTCCCCAGTTACCCTATGTATTTCTTCGTTCATTGGGGAGGAATATGGCGGTGGCAGATCATTGATCCAATAAGCTTGATATCTCGGAGGCTCTGCAAACTTTTCCAAACAGAATTTTTAATTATTAATAAATATGTATTGTATTGTTATTGTATTCGACGATTAACAAAAGAAAAAAAAAAAAAATGTTGAAACGCCATGACTCAATGATTATGGAAACTGGTGCAACCAGTTTTCATAAATGATAATCTAATTGCAAGGCTGTACGATACCGATTATCTCAAAGATAACAATAATATTTTAAGTTGAAAGCGATTTGCGATAATTGAAATTGAAATCAATTCTAGCGATGATAATGTTTTTTTGTTCACAAATTAAAGTGTTTTTTTTTTTTTACTGATAAATAGGTATTCGTTTTGTGTCTTCATTAACAACAATACAATTACATTTAAAATAAAATTTAATGAAAAGTAGGGAAAAAAAAAAAATAATAATAATAATAACGTAATGCAGCACGAAACTCAACGCGAGGCATTTAAAAAAGATGCTTACATAATTATTATCAATTCGAGCGGCTACAGTTTCGATGTTGCATTGCTGTTGCCTCCTGCACTCGAGATGCCTGGCTTCCTCTCTTGCGAGGTAATTCTCACGCAATCGTTTTGTGCTGCAAGCAGCGTATCCACAAGCGAGCAAAAATATTAACGTTAAAATTGCTAGGGCTATCCACATATAACTCCATCGTAGTAAAATTGAAGCGACCATTGCAGCGCAAACCCATGCAACTAATAGGGTGGCCAGCGATCGTGCTGAACACGCTGTATCCTTCGCAATTATTTTTTTCATTTAAATATTTCGTTTAAACGTAAAATTGAACAACTTAATAATAATTACTGTTTAATGATTAATTATCAAAGTTCATTGCAATGAGGCTATTTTTAAAGTTCTTTAACAGTTATTCTGTTTCTTAGAATCGAATCATTTCATTATGGTTTCGTTCTTATAAAATGATATAATGATACGATAAAAAGATTCACATGTATTACACATGTTAATTGAAACGACAATTGTAATTGCAAACTAAGCACTTATTTTGTCAATTAAAATTCAAAAATTACGATCATTGTTCTTTTCGTTTTTGTTAATATTATTCTTAAAGTCAAATTAGCGATATGATTATTGGTTAACGCTAATAAGAATGTATTTATTATGCCTTAGTAAATGATATATACGTGTATACTTACTCTGTAACTATATGTGGTTAATGTATCATCCATCATGAAAACGCAGTTCATAAATACATATTTATTTTTTCCATTGTCTTTTTCGATGCTAAAATGATCAGTTTTAAATATATTTAGCAAATGAATCTTAATAAATCATCATCTTACGGATAATGGGCGATTAACAATTGTTCAATTTCGAACAATTGATTCGAAGAAGTCATTAATTTCTATCCAGTTAATTATTAAGTAAATTAAAAATTGTGACGAGGAAAATTAAAACATAACAAAACATCGAAAACTTCACGGAAAAGAGTTATTGTTAATCTTTCTGTTCGATTGTATACAAAAGTAACATTACTTTTAATGCGAGGAAATGCGAGTTTATATATTGGGGGTGTTATGAAAAATATTGCCTTTCTTTTTTTAAGATTCTTAAAGAAAAAGTGACTAGGCGTTTTATAGAATCAAATATGTCGAAATCGAAAAATGCTAAATTATTTATGAAATGTATTTTTAAGATGGAATCTTTTGAAACATGTAAAATTTCTCGCAATTTCTCTCGTACTTTTCAGATACTGCAAAAATAATATTTTAATTCCGAGTTTAAAGTTCGATATCTCGAGAAATATTGATTCGTTGAAGTTTCCGAAGAGAAAAATGTTTTACCATTTTCTCTGCAATTCCGAGACACCTTGTATATAATGCAGAAGCATTACATTTATAAAAGGCTATTCATTGAAAAGAAGAATAAGAATTATTTTTTGAAATCTTAACAAATCCTTGTTATTTTTTGCTCGTTAACTTATAGAAGATTTTGTTTTACGAGAACCTTGCATTATGCAACACAATATCCATTGAAATATGCGATTTTTACGTAACGAGAAGGAAAGTCTTGTTCACGGAATGATTTGCGATTTATAGACCTTAGCAGGAATCAGATTATTCGAGATGATGAAGTTGAACAAAGTACTTTCACCAAAAATGGAATATTTCAGTGGAACCGCCGAGTTGTCCGTAAAATATAACTCTTGAAAATCTTTTAGAGTAAGCTTGTTGTCGGACTTTTATTCGATGGAAAAAAAAAACTTATCAAGAGGGAGTTTCACTTTCTTATTCTTTAGACTTAACCCTTTAATGGGCGAAACTTCAACACCTTTCGTTCCTCAAGTTTGGTTTCAAAACATTTCACACTTTTGATAGAAGTTCATAAATAGTGAAAATCACAAAATCACTTCAACTATAACATCGATGCTTTAATTTTGATTCCCGAAATTACTCTTAGCAACGAACTTAATTGTAACTCTTTAACAAACATACAAATTCAGCCAACAATTCCTTTCGACCTAAATATATTTCCCAAGAAAGCATCTATGTATAAGAGTGGAATTATTTATATTATGTAATTTTGCTTCTCTTCCTCATGTTCTTTAGAATTTATGACACCAAAGGTTCGAACTTCTTTAACTCTCTGAGCAGTAAGTAATATCAGTTCCATATGACTCCAGTGAATTTTATTTTTTTGTACTATATCAAAAGTGAAGAAAACTCTGAATTATACCGCTTTTGAGGCACATGTTTTAATATCCAGACAAAGTAAAATTAAAGCTCATGAATTTGAATAAAAATATTTTAATTAAAATGTTCCGTAATAGATTTGTAATTGCAGCATAAAATACCTTAATAATTATCTATTAATTTCAGAATGTTAAAAATATGAAATTATCTTTCGTATTCTGGTCTATCTAAATTACAAAAGAATGATAAATATTCATCATTAAAAAATAATTTACTTTGACATGTTAAATTACATGCTGCATCATATTTCCTTTGAACTGAAAATATAATAGGAACTCACGAAAAATGTTAAACAAAAAAATTATCTAATTTTCTGTTATAATACGTTACCAGAGAATTATAGGGAATAAAATTTTATTATATATGGAAAAGAACATTCATTTACGATATAAATTTATCTTAAATAGTAATCTTAGGAAAATATGTCAAGATTATATTTGCAGTATTAGCTTATGGGTAGTAACTACATCACGTTATATTAACGCATTTATTTTCACTAAAGCGCTGTCGCCGTCGTAATGTGCTAAAATTAAACTTTCCTTCGTAAATATAAGACGATATCATATTTAAATAATGAGGGATGACGATGTTGCTGAAAACCTTGTGCTTTAATACCAAAACTAGTTTAATAAATGTAATTATATTATTTGTTGAATAAGCAATTCAATTTCGCAGAAAACGATCGCGTAATATATTTACTTTTCTCAAATCAGATAAAACATATTCTTTAACAGTATCATTAAGTCGTTTCGACAAATTAACATAATTATGTGTCATTCAATTTTAACCGCACGCATTTGTACATTTGTTCCTAAATGTCTTTATGATTTAATCGCGAATTAAAATATAATATTATATACAAATGAACGTTATCAAAAATGGCATCACACAAATGTACTTATGAAATAACCATAAATTAAAATAATACTCTACATTCGTCGATTAACATAATTTAACAATTCAAGTTTAGAATCACAATAATCCTGCACAATAACGACAATACAGACCTGTTATTTCTGTAATTTATTTTTCTCAGTGCACTCTTAAATTTAAATTGAATGAAATAAAATGTATATTCTGTTATTTAAGATATTAAAGTAGTAAAATGAAAATGACAAGCGTGTATAATAACTCTAAGCGATCGTAGACCATATAATAGCCGGGTTAATAAAACAAGCTCTATCACAGGCCCTAAATACCGTTGAACTGTAACGTCGGCCACAATTCGCCACATAAGTCAATTTTAATCATTCCCCTCCATAAGAGACAGAAAGTCAGGACTGTACCAGCGACAAATCAATGAGTCGCAGCTGCGCTCAAAACAACGTAAAACCAAATGGATCAAAAGCATTCCGGGAATAGCCACGTCCATTGAATTCTGTCCGGTGCCCGGGCAAAAGAACTTCATTAGGTCGAAGGTTAAAACGGATTGCATTGTCTAGGTACAAGTGGACGTCACTAACCATGATAGCTTCGGTAGACTTGACCTGGTGGTTTTCAGTTAACCGCGAATGTCAAGAGCGTTAAAAGGATATAAGGTAAAGTACCCAGTGACGGTCACCCTTTAGAAACCTGTCCCAGTCACAATCAATCAAGTCAATCCCCAGTCAATCCATTTAAAATGCATTGTCTATCATTGTCTCTCCAATGGAAGTGACCGTCACTGGTAACCCTGTCAGCCACTGGGTACTTTATGCGTTGGTTGGGGAGAGGCCCAAAATTCGACAATCGCATTGGAACGTCCCGACACGAGATTCACGCGTCGAGAGAGGCCAAATAGAGCAAGACCCCCGTTGAAGAAGCGCTAAGTGCACACGAACAATTTACCATCAGCATCCGCTTACGCGGCCCTTCCCTCGTGCCCTCGCCGACGTGTGCTCTCCGCCTCCTCGACGAGTCGCCTCCTCGGTCGTTTGAATTTCATTATCCGTCGGAAATTGGATCCGCCGATCAATTACCTCATTCAAAACGACGAGGACCGCATACGGGAACGCTCTCACGACCGATTAACGATCGCGCGTTTACCCAACGAGAAAATCTCAACGAGGCTCAAAGGCTGCCGCGCGCAAACTTCCCAGATTGTTGTACGTCTTCATCTTGTACGCGCGTAAATTCGATTTTCAGTCGCTTTGCAATTCAAGGCTCGGCCTCCGCTACGCTTATCGTCGTCCGCAGTTGCGACGATTGTCACTCACGAGATTTCCGCTACCAGGTGTGACCCTCTCAAAGACATTCTTGGAATTCAATTCATTTGTGCGCGTATTCTTTTTCACCTGTGAAATCAAATTCAACGCTCAATAAAATTTTATTTCATTTTCTGGACAATTGAATTTCGAAAATTAATTCGAAAATTACCCTTGCAATATTACAATAAATTAAAAATTCAATTATATCATGATCTTCTATTAACTCTATTCATATTTTTTCGATGCTCGGCTACCTTGGACTTTAATTAAAACTAGTGTAAGAGATTTTTTTTAAAATACCCCGCTTGTGAATCAATTTCTAATTTCAAATTGGTTTCAAAGCAATTTAAGGCTAAAAATGTAATTCCAAAAAAAAAAAACAATTAGAAAGGTCTTTATATTTCGTTTAAAGTTTGTTTTAGTTCGGCAAATTGGTAAAAATAACTTTGACTTTTTTCTCGCGAAATTATTCTGAATTACAATATCACCGAAGATAATGTTTTTATGATTAAACTGTTGATATTAAAAGTTCACTTTTTTAGATGTTGTTATAGATCATTTAATAGATTCTATTTGTTTGATGTATTCTGAAAAAGTGCTACTGTAAACGTTGGAATAAGCGCTTTGGTCTTTACTGAGCATTGAAATAGATGCTGACGCAGAAACAAAATCGCCAATACTGTCAAGTTTGGTGTCACTTGGCTAGGTGCAGATGGTTTCGAGTAGCGGCATGGAAAGACGCGACAGCGCGTGTCATCGTTATTTCGTGCCTGGCTGGCTGCACGATTCATCCACAAAAATGTGTGCAATTGTCAAGAGTAGAGAGCATTATGGAGACAAAAGAGTATAGGTGGTTGCTTGATGAGCCGAGGAGCAAGAGGAAGCCGTTCGGGTTCGAGATTAAAGTTATATATATATATACGTTGTGTCGCAGATGGCATGGTGTTTTGCGTTTTGAAATATCACTGAAAATTATTAAAAACTTTTTGGTAACCAGTCGTTTCGGAGTTGTTTTTGAAATTTTAAATACTCGGTTGGTCAAAGTTCAAAAGTCATTTGGAATGAAGCATTCTGAATAATTTCGCACGTCGCTGATCAAAATATATTTTTTTTTTTTTAAATATCGTACGTTAAATTAAAATTGGTGCACTGAGGAAGAATATACTGAAGTTTTCTATTGAAAAGTTCAATTTTTGACCACGCTTTAACTCGATTTGTTTGGAAACTTTGTGTTCCACCAATTTTTATTTTAATGTCTTTATACCATCCTATGTTTAATGTTTGAAAATACGATATCGCTGCGGGGTTTAAGGATAAAAATATATTGCGAGTGTAGAATTTTTTTTTTAATTTTTTATTCTATAGTTCTGGAATTATTTGTAATTATTATGATGTGTACGTACACAATGTATTTTGTAATTGAAATGATCATAGTTTAGATTGAAATTAAAGTTACGGGTAAATATAATTAAGACAGTATGGTCAGTTAGTTGTTATGTACGTATACACATTGTAGTTACAGGCTAACTGAGACGACTTACATTTTGAATTAGAACATCTTGAATTTGAATTGTTAAGGAATTTATGGTTTCCAGTTGCTACCTTATGATATCTATGATCCAAATGCCACAGTAATCCATTTTCTGCAATATAAATTTGCATCAAATTTTACTATTATTAGGGCAGGATAAGTTCGAAATTTCATTAGGAAACTTTACTTATTAATTTGTAGAAATTTAATTTAATATAACATCAAAATTGGGTTAATAGATATGAGATGAATATATTAAATCTCTGATACGTAATAA